>JAJGRW010000074.1:639718-664427 GCA_025461045.1 Carex parvula | reverse complement strand
AGTGGGCACCCTCCTGACCAAATCACTTTAACTCTCCTGCCGAACATCTTTTTAACCTGAAGCGAGAAAAATAATATGATATTAGAACATATGAAAGTGATTTCTGTGGACTTTGGTAATTGATAGGAAAAATTTGTAGTTTATTAAAGTTACCGAAGAAAAGACAAGCTTGTCAAATACAAACCCTGCTTCCTCTTGCTTTCTTCCCCAAAATATATTTCCTTTCTTGCTGTTAAAATAAGGAAAAGAAAGTATTAAATTACTACAAAGCTGAAAAAAGAATTAAATTGAAGTCGACTGTTAAAAAGCAAACAAATACTCACAAGTTATAGCCAATATTAAACAAAGCCTTTGTCAGGAAACCAGCAGCATTAACCTTCGCTTGTAAGCCTCCATGAAAGATGAATTTGTGAAATGTCCAAAATTCAGAAAGCATAAAAGAAGTGCATAAATCATATTCATATTTGGTGGAAGGACAGAGCACGGGCCTTGCCACACTACAGCATTTCAGGGATACTGTTAGGGTAGCAGGATGATGGGCACTTTGGCGAGAAAGGAACAGGCGCATATTCACAGGGAGCCAAACGAGTATCGCTATCCTTATTTTTTTGATACATGACAGGAGATCTGCAATTGGTGTGCTAATTGTTAGGAAGCTCGGATAGGAGGGGCAGGGAGATTACTGTCCTCCTTTATTATATGTATTTATATTTGTATTCGTAGGATATATAGAATAGCGATTTAATCTTGTAGCTATTTACAATACAAGGACAGAGGAGCTGTAAATAATTTCTCTCTTTTGATAAATATATGTTGATGATAAATTATCATCAACCTTAAAAAAAATCATATTCATATTTATTTTTATTATTTTTTACAGAGAAACTTGATTGCACTGAAAAATGTGGGTTTCAGCATGCCCATGTCATCAATTAGTCCTTTCACATCCTCTAATGCAAAGCCGTTATCTAATTAAGTTGCTATGTATTTAGATTAAATTTGGAATTGTTAGTAATAGACTGATTAAATACTGTGCACCTATGTTTAAACATGTAAAATATCATATTACAAATTAATAGCATGATGTACCGAGAGAGTTCATAGATAAACTTTTCTCTCAATATGCCAATTTGCTTGTGCAAATAGTCTCATGAAATGTGGGCATTTTTCACAAAAAACATACCCCTCGCCAGAAGCCAATAGGTGCGCTGTTAAAAATGAAGAACTCTTCAAGCGCCCGATCAAGCATATGTGCAAGTGGCAGATACGACATGTACATGTCAGTGTCATCAATATGTGTACCGATTGAAGAAATTTAAAAGTCCTCTTTAGGATTTCATGAATATAGAACACCTTCTGGTATTATTTTTGTGAATGTTAATACTCAATAAATAAGAAATAATAAAGACCAATAGACAATAGTCTAGTACTAACCGGGAAGTATGAACATTCAAGCATCCGCATCATACCAGCCATCATAGAAAGAATGCCATGGTTAGAAATCATGACCCCTTTGGGTTCCCCGGTCGAACCACTAGTGTACATAATGGTGCATATGTCTTTTTTCTCCTTTACAGGGAGATCATAAATGTTTATCCTGGCTCTACAGATTAGAATTCAACGAATATATTAGTAGCAAGATTGAGCGCAAATTTCACATATAAGAACAAATTGTGGGGAGAAATGGCGATAATTTCTAATCTGCCTTGGATGGTAAGGTGATATTTTGGTTTAGTACCAGAGGTACACAAAAAAATTTGCAACTAGAGAATTGGCCATACCAGTAACAGGAAATTGTTCCACTGGTAGATCGATATGCCATTCTTTTCGGCCTCTTATCTTTGATCAGGAGTTACATTTCCAAAGCTAACAATAACTGGATAGAAATCAGGAACAAAAAAGAAGTAAGAACAAGAAATCTGCATGGAAGGGTCCAGTTTTACACCTTGAAAAAACAGTACCTTTCAGGAATTTGGCTGAGGCTGGGAATGTCTTGAGCAACTGAAAATTGTACAAGAGAAAAAAAATTAATTTTGATCTAAAAGCGCTCGTAAATAGGACATGTACTTGCCAATTTATTTTTTGTTTTGAAATTTGGGAATACCTCTGCTATTTTTCTTTCGTCGACAAATGCAATCTGAACTCCAGCATGACAAATAATGAACTCTACTGCACTGGCACCTAGTAACAACCCAAAATGAAAAATATTATACAACACAGATTTGGAAGTAAAACATGGACAAATAAGAATACTTCTCTGCAAAAAACAGAGAAAAATGTTAATTATGATTATGAAGATACTAACCGAGAGTATCGTACAAGGGAACACAACAAAACCCATGAGCATTGCAAGCCTAAAAAAATAGGAAAATGGTGTCAGTTAAGGTTTCCAAATCACTCATTTCGTACTTGTGTTTAGAAAGATCATCTCCCCATAGAACAGGTACAGTACCTCCAAGCTCATGATCCACTCAGGACAATTCGCTCCATAAATGCCGCAATGAATTCCCTGAGAGGAATAATATAAGGATAAATTCGTAATTCGGAAATATATTTTTGTGGATCTGTTAAAGAACATCAATTCCAAAAGTAAAATTGGTACTTTGTTTTACCTTTTCAATGCCAAGGCTCCTGATGGCAGAACCAACCTTGATCACAATTTCATATACTTCCTTATAAGTCTGCCAGATGTATTCTCCAGGCTACAAATATAAGACCAGTATTAGAGCTCTGTTAATTTTCTCTTCTTCTTTTTCTTGCCATGATAAAATCAAATAGCAATTAATGTTTTCTTCTTCTTCTTTTGCTTCTATCCCACCTGACCACCTTGACAACAAATCTCACCTTGAGAAATTAAAAGATGTGAAATATTAAAGGATCGACTATTCTCTCCAAGCAATTTCATGGAGAAAAATTAAAGGATCTCTTCTCTCTCAATTTCTTCAAGAAATCGCGCATAGTGACCGTCCTTCTCTACCTCATGACTTTTAATATGGCAAATATTATGAAGGACTAGATATAAAATTTATGATTAAAAAATATTTGTGCAAACCTTGCCATGCATCTACAACTTCACGAAGGCCAAGCATTCTATTATGGGATACTTCTGAACAGCAGGCCTACAACATGTGAATCATACATAAATAAGAAATAGTATAGAGAAATGCATTATTACACAAAAATGCCAATGTTGAAGAAATTATCATGTGTTTGATATCGTTGAAGGCTCGAATCATTGTTTACTAAAAGCCTTTGAGGAATACTTCTCTAAAGGTAATATATGTGAAATCAAATAATAGAGATATAAAATCAAAGAATAGAGACACAAGACTCCCAAGAAATCTCCCTTCCCACCCGAATATATTTCATCTAGTAAACACTTTTACAATCTGATTTTCTGGTACACGTTACAACAGGGAGGTGCTCTCTAAATAGCCCTAGCACAATATCTAGAAATAATATCTTTCCCTATTCTTCTCTATTTCATACTATATTTCATATTCCTAATTAATACAAAATAATATCACACACAGCTAGCCTAGAATATCCTTCTTCTTCTGGAGATATCAAAGATACAGCCAGCTGATCTTATTGCCATATACGCCAATACTCCCTCTCAAGTTGGCAAGTACAAGTTTGTCATGGCCAACTTGTCAAGTATGGCAATGAAGTCTTTGCTTGAAACAGCCTTTGTGAGTATATCAGCTAACTGTTCTTCAGATCGTACATGTGGAATCCGAATAACTCTTGACTCAATCTTCTCCTTTATGAAATGTCGATCTATCTCCACATGTTTTGTTCGATCGTGCTGAACCGGATTATGTGAAATATTGATAGCAGCTTTGTTATCACAAAACAGCTCCATTGGTTCACTTGATGCGAATCCCAATTCATCCATTAGTTTCTTTAACCAAAGTAATTCACATATGCCTTTTTTAATTCCTCTAAACTCTGCCTCTGCACTGGACAATGCCACCACATCCTGCTTCTTACTCCTCCAGGTGACAAGGTTTCCTCCAACAAAGGTAAAATATCCTGAGGTTGATCTTCTATCTGTTATACTTCCAGCCCAATCTGCGTCTGTAAAACAAGATATATTCAAGTGTCCATGTTTCTTAAAGAATATCCCTCTGCCAGGTGCCCCTTTCAAGTATTTTAAAATACGAGTCACAACTTCCATGTGTTCCTCACTTGGATTATGCATGAATTGACTTACCAAACTCACGGCATATGCAATATCAGGTCTCGTGTGTGACAAGTAGATTAGCTTTCCCACTAGTCGCTGAAATCTACTTTTGTTCGTAGGTACTTGGTCTTGAAATTCTCCTAATTTAATGTTCTGAGCAACGGGTGTGTCAACTGGTCTGCAATCAAGCAATCCCACTTCTGCCAGTAAGTCTAGTACATACTTCCTTTGAGACAAAGCAATACCTTGTTTTGATCGAGCTACCTCAATTCCCAGAAAGTATTTTAATCCTCCCAAATTCTTCATCTCAAACTCTTGTGCCAAACATTTCTCCAGCTTTGTAATCTCTGTCATATCATCACCTGTAATAATCATATCATCAACATAAATGATTAGAACAGTAATTTTCCCATTTTGCCTTTTTAGAAACAGTGTGTGATCGGAATCGCCTTGCTTGAATCCGTATTTCTTCATTGCCTGGGAGAAGCGGCCAAACCACGCACGTGGTGATTGCTTGAGTCCATAGAGTGCCTTTTTCAACTTGCACACCAAGGGACCCGATCCTAAGTTCTCATATCCTGGGGGAACCTCCATATAGATCTCTTCCTCCAAGTCACCATGTAAAAAGGCATTCTTCACGTCAAATTGATGTAGAGGCCACTCTAGATTTGCTGCAAGAGACAATAACACTCGAATTGTGTTTAGTTTAGCAACAGGAGAAAACGTTTCCTGAAAATCTATACCATACGTCTGAGTATATCCTTTTGCAACAAGTCTTGCCTTGTATCGATCAACCTTTCCATCTGCATCAAATTTAACGGAATAGACCCACCTACATCCTACTGGCTTCTTGCCTTTTGGTAATTCGGTTAGAGTCCAAGTACCATTTTTATTTAACGCTTCCATTTCTACTTCCATAGCCCGTACCCATTTTGGATCCTTTTTTGCTTCTTCAACAGTATTAGGTATAACTATTGACATAAGTTCAGCGTTAAAGTGCTTAAGTGGTTCTGGTAAATGTTTTGTGGACACATAATTTGCAATTGGATACTCAGAACTCGTTCCATTTTCAGGAACATATCTCTTGGCTGGTATTCCTCTATTTTTCCTTGGTGGGAGTACATAAACAGAGTCATGAGAACTTACCTTAGGACATTCCTCAGGAGATCCCGGGCTACGTGGTCTTGGGTCCGTTTGTATCAATTCTTCAGTTTCACCATTTATCTCCGTCCATACCTCTGTATCACTTTGCTTCTCTTCCTCTCCATTAATTGTATTTCCAAACAGTTGTCTATTTCTATCCCTTTTATAGACTTGCAAAGTTGTTTCTGGTTGTGTGGTTGGATTGGACGCCTGTTGAACTGAGTTCGAATTCTGCACAGTTGGTTCCGGATGTGTGACAGGATCTGGATTTTGACCCGAATCAGGACCCGAATCAGGACTCGGATCAGGACCTGAGTTCGGAATAGTGGGAAATGAGTTCGGAATAGTGGGAAATGCGTTCGGAACAGTGGCCCAATAATTTGTCTCTTCTTCCAAATTCTCCCTCTGAGACAAATATTGAGTTGGACGGAAAAAAGGTTCATTCTCCACAAAGGTGACATCCATAGTGGTATACCATTTCCGTGTAATGGGCTCGTAACACTTGTACCCCTTCTGATTGAGACCGAGTCCAAGGGATACACAACGGATTGCACATGGATCAAGTTTCGATCGTTGGTTTTTCGGGACGTGAACATAGGCAACGCAACCAAAGATTTTTGGAGGTAGGCTAAGAACAGATGGAATGGTCACAAAAGTGGCTAGCATTTTAAGGGGAGTAGTAAAGTTATTGATTTTTGAGGGCAACCGATTTATCACATATACTGCCATAGTAATGGCACTATCCCAAAAACTTTGTGGAACAGAATACTCAAGTAGTAAGGCTCGGGCGGTTTCTAAAATGTGTCTATTTTTCCTCTCAGCTACCCCATTTTGCTGTGGCGTTCCAACACACGAAGTTTCATGAACAATTCCCTTTTGAATGAAAAAATCTTTTAATACTTTATTAACAAACTCACCCCCATTATCGCTTCTAAATATTTTAATATTCCTCCCATATTGGTTCTGGATCATGGTAGAAAATTTTTTAAATATTTCAGCAACTTCTTCTTTTCTCTTTAAGAGATATACCCACGTCAATCTCGTGCAATCATCAATAAATAACACAAACCACCTATAACCACCAATTGAGCTTACTGGAGAGGGTCCCCACACATCCGAGTGAATAAGATCAAAGGGAAATACACATTTATTCAAGCTTGGTTTATAGGACACACGATGGCTTTTCGCCCTTATGCAGGTTTCACAATTTAACATAGAGATATCAATATTTAAAAATAACTTTGGCAACAGTTTTTTTAAATAACCGAAAGAAGGATGTCCCAACCGCCGATGCCATTCCCACACTTTTGTCATCAGATTTGAATATCCTTTTGCTAAATTTGCCTTCCCACACTTTAAGTCTTCAAGGTGATACAAACGACCCCTTTTAATACCACGCCCAATGATCTCCTTCGTAGAAATGTCCTGAAAAACACAACAATTTGGATACATTAGTGCCATGCAGTTCAAATCCTCGGCAAGTTGTCCAACAGAAATTAATTTCGTGGATAAAGAAGGAACAACAAGGGTGTTGGTCAATGTGAGAGATGGTGATAAGCAAACATCTCCTGCTCCTGAAACTGGGTGAGAAACACCATTTGCATTCATAATCTCTGTTTTTCGTGGTTTGGTTTTATTTGTCAAGTCATCCAGAGAAAATGTCATATGGTCAGTGGCGCCTGAATCTATGACCCACGTACTATTTTTATCATAAGAACAAGAGGAGTAAAAATTTTTACCTTCACCTGATTCATGTTCATTTTCGATCTTACCAGTCATTACCATATTAGCCTTTGCCTTGCCCTTCTCACCTTGCTTCTTCTTCTTCAGATCGTGCCACCACTCAGGATATCCAATCACTTGGAAACACTGTTCTATGGTATGCTTCTTACTACCACACTTGGTACATTTAATTACTTTACCTGAGCCAAGATTTGTCTGCTGCCTTGCTGCAAAATTTGCAGCACCTGCTTGCTGCTCAACACTGTACCCCTGTGTCAGTTCAGATCCGGATGCCAAGTTGGGGTATGCACCAGGATCACCTCTTAATGTTTTTGCAAACATTGCCATAGAATTAGTGCTCTCAGTTCTATCTGTCATGACGGACTGCCTCACATCTTCCCGCCTCACACGTGCAAATGCTTCCTCAATAGTGGGAAATGGTTTGGTTCGTAAAATCTCAGCCCGTATACTATCCAAACGCTGGTCTAACCCACCAAGAAATATATATAACCTTTCTTCCTGAATTTCCTGGTTTCGATTTATAATATCTGTAGCACAGATGTTCTTATTAGGCCTACGAAGGTCAATTTCCCTCCATAACCGCTGAAGAGTATTGAAATACTCCTCTAGACTCCCACTGGACTGTGTACATCCACGTACCCGCATTTGTAATTCATAAACTTGGGTACCATCACTCTCATCAAAGAAGGAGGTCTTAATGGCATCCCACACCTCCTTAGCAGTAGGAAAAAAAAGAAAGTTACCTAGCAAACTGGAATCGAGAGAGTTGAGAATCCAGGCTTTTACCGTGCTATCGTCTATTTCCCACTGCTTGTACTCGCGCTCTTCTGGTTTAGGGGCAGTTCGGCTACCCGACACATGGCCGAGTTTGTTCTTGGATTTGAGATGGACTTCCACCATCTGAGACCACAACCCGTAGTTCCTTCCATCAAACTTCACGGTGATCGGTGAGTTTGATCCATCTGCAACTGCAAGGCTACTCGGTTGAGATCTTTGCTGGTTCTGTAAAAACAGTTCGGTTAGTGTAACTGTCAGTTCTTTAATGAATTCTGGAGGGACATATTTCTCTCCAGTATTCTTCTCAGGTTCTGCCATTGTTGAGAAAACAAGGTAATCAGTACAGGAGAGAAGGAGGAAGAAGACTCTGTTTCACCCAACTATCGGATCAAGATCAGAACCATGCTCTGATACCATGAAATCAAATAATAGAGATATAAAATCAAAGAATAGAGACACAAGACTCCCAAGAAATCTCCCTTCCCACCCGAATATATTTCATCTAGTAAACACTTTTACAATCTGATTTTCTGGTACACGTTACAACAGGGAGGTGCTCTCTAAATAGCCCTAGCACAATATCTAGAAATAATATCTTTCCCTATTCTTCTCTATTTCATACTATATTTCATATTCCTAATTAATACAAAATAATATCACACACAGCTAGCCTAGAATATCCTTCTTCTTCTGGAGATATCAAAGATACAGCCAGCTGATCTTATTGCCATATACGCCAATAATATGATCATATTTTATGTGCTTTGATCAATGAAAGAATATTGCTAACTGATGAGCAAGGCAACGCCGATCAAGAACCTCATCACCTCAAAATCCGAGAGTTTGCTTTATCTTTTACTATTCCTCTCAGATCATGTGTGCTTAATTAATTTTATTTGAACATTTCCAACATTAATACCTGAAAGCATCCCAGCAAGAATCAAGGTCAGGGATCAGAGAAGAGTAGCCATCCTTGGCAAAGACACTCCGATAAGCGGGTCCCACCAAGTACTTCATGATTCTCTTTTCTTTTTTTTTATCTTTTTTTTTTTTTCCTTCTTCTTTCTCTCTTGTGTGAAGAAAAATTCAAATCTGTGGAACTCAGTAAGCGAGAGGTACAAGGAGACCTCTAAACTGCTCAGTTTTTATACTGGTGGTATGATGAAGACTTCGGATCTTCTGTGGCGGATACTAATATGTGACCCTGTGAAGAGGAACCGAATGATGCTTAGAAAGGTGCTTAAAATATGCATTTTAATTTGAATAGTTAATAAAAAAAAAGGCAAGTATAATGCACTAATTTCAAAAAGTATCATTCACAGCATCATCCACCAGATCATATGATAGTTCTAATTCGAGCTTCATGCAGAAGATAAATTTTTCATATACAATTCAATTTATACAAAACATAGTTATATCATTATATGTTAGTCAAAACTTCATATTTGTTAATATTATTACAAAAAAAAAAATTGTTAATATTACAAATAAAATAGATTCTGACAGATCTGACATGTCTTTTCATCAAAAGTTTAAGAATATCACTGTTAAAACATTTAAGTTGTTTAATAGAAAATAAAATGACATATAAATTGAGTCAAATTTAATATGTGTTATGTTTAATAATAAAGAACACATGTAAGCTTAATATTTTTAATTTGAACAATTTTTGTATAAATAAAATAATTACTATAAAAAAAATAAACAACTAGTAAAGTAAGAGTATCTCCTTTTTATTTAATTAAATGAAAGGCAATTTAGCTAGGGAAATAATGAATTTAGGATTTTGACCAGTGAAGCAAAATTTCGCTCCCATAATTAATCTCTTAATAATCCCATTAAATAAGTCATGGACTCATTAAAATATTGTGAAACGATAATATGTTTCCAATACCAATAAAAATTAATTTCAATCAATCAATCTTATCAGAACCAGACCACACGTCAATCTAGTAATAAAAATTATGATCGATGATTTACTGATCGGATTGGTGGATCAACCAGTTTAATCACTGATTATTTATTTAAAATAGTTTTAAGTTATAACCCAAAAATCCAGCAGGTTATTATACATTAAAAATTACATTTTATTTTAAAAAAGTGAAAATAATAAAAAATCAGATGCAAAAATAACATTCGTTACTTCTTCAAAATTGTTTAACCAGAAAATTGTCAAATAAAATGCGTTCCAAGCAGAAATATCACAAGTATATAACAAGTATATTGGAATTATCTAGAATTTGGGTAGCAAAATCAACCTCTCACTTGTGCTAAAAAATAAAATAAAATAAACCTCTCACGTTATCCAAAATTAATTTGATTAAATTTTGTTTTACAAAACGTGACTACTATTGCATTATATAAGTAATGCATTAATTAAATATTGCAAGAAAGAAAATGATATGTCATCTCTTGTTTGCGGATTCGGATCAGCTGAAATCTAAAATACATGAACAGTGTTTCTGGAATTCTTGAAATTCCGAATCTAGCCGTTCAACTTTTTCTGTGCACGCATCTTGAAACAGCTAGTTTTTCTGTGCACGTATCTCGAAACAGTTCAACGGCTGGATTTTGAATTTCAGAAATTCCAAAAACACTGTTCATGTATTGGAATTTGAGCAGATTTAATTTGGATCCCTTGCATGTAATTTACATGTCGGAACAGTCAATATGAATTGATTTAAATATCAGATGTAGACCAAGCAAAAAGTACAACTTCTCCTTCATCAGAAAGCTACATAATTTATATCATAAATTTAATTACTTATAGGCAGAAATATTAACAAAAGGCAAACTTGCATTTTTCATCTCAATATAGATGAATGCATTAAATTTCGAATTGGATTCTAAATCCAAGTACAATTTATTTTTCATTCAAGAAAGTTCAAGAATGAATAGAACCCATAAATTTTTCACCATTATTATCAAGCACCAAAAGTTAACTCTTTTTTATTTAATCAATCAAATATGACTCAAATAGTTTGAGAAAATATGACGGAACTAGTTTAATCAAATATGACACCAAAAGTTAACTCTTTTTTATTTGTTATAATAAGAGTATTAAATAGTTAGGTGGCTTGACCTCCAATTTTTATTAAAAAAATAAGTATTTTAACGTCAATTTAATTGTCTAAGCGTTTTTTTTGACCCTGTAGATCGAGCTAAAATTTCAATTTCTAAAGGCGTTTCATTATTATGCAGTGATTAAACCGATTATACTGTCTAAGAGCATCTACATCCCTAAAACTCTTAGAGTTTCTAAGTAACTATTAACTAATTTTTAGAAATTATAAGCTATGAAGTTTCTAAGGGTCTACATCTCTGAAACTAATCTTAGAGTTTATAAAATGCCACATCAGCAATAAAATAAAATATTTTTTTTTTTCGTTGGAATTTGTTAATTCGGTCTCTTTCCCTGCAGTTCTTTTTTCCCTTCTCCGCCATTATCCGAATGAAATACAAAACAATGAAATACAAAATAGTGAGCATCGGACAAAATAAAATCAGGATGCTGTTCCCATTGGTAAAGTCAAATTGCTCAATCATGCAAGACATTGATGACCATAGTGCATTGGTACTGGATCCCGGACCCCTCTGGTACCAAGCCCGTTAGGGACTAAAAAGTAGAATTGCTGCCCTCCTTTTTTTTTTTGCTCACAACTTTAACTTGACATGATTATTTCAGCCAAGAAATTTATTTCAACTCAAAAACAGAAATGAAAAAGACAACACAAAAAAAACAAAAATTCACTGAGAATCATCTCGTATGGTCTGGTGCCATCATGCAGGCACAACTGGCCATCCATATTTACATTACATCTACATTTTTACCAGTATCTGAGATTACATTTTGGATACTTGAGCATTGCCAGCAGAGCATTCATGCCAGGTTTTAACAAATCTTTCTGACAGTTTAATTTGTCGACAAACTATTTAACTCAAAGCAACATTATCGTATTGCTAAATAAATAAAATAACATACATGACCAGCATTTTTTGTGATAATTATGCAAATCTGAATGTCAGAAATACAAAAGCAATCTTGCATCAATTTTGATATCCATTAAACTTTTAAGTGGTTATTAAAATCCACGAAAAAGTTAATCAACTGAAACAAAAGACCATAAAGAAGCAAAACAAGAAATTAGCCATCTTCGGAAATTATGTAACAATTGGCAGAACCACTGAATTTTGTCACAAAATGGTACAACTGTAGCTTAATTGCACAATTGGCAGAACCAGTTACAGGCAGGTTTAGTGCCATAAAAGTTTTCTTGTATCTGTACTAAAAAGCAAAAGGGGGTAACTAACCAGTAATCTTCATCAGTCGCATACTTTTATTTAGCTATTTTTTTTCGGCTTGAATAATTATAGTTGGTTTAACTACTGTGGATCCTTTCTAGGCCTGTTAATGCGCTGGATCCGACCTTGGGCTAACGGGCTATTGGACTTTGTATGAGTTTAATGGGGCCGTGTTTAATTCCAGAAGAAGCTCCAACATAGAGTTCATTTTTCTCAGACTATTACACTGTGATCGGAATAACAATTATAAAAAATAGAATTCAATTCAATAGAAAAGAAACGATTAGAATAGACTCAGGATTGAATTTTACTGATCGGAAGAAGTAAAGTAGATAGAAGAATTCAATATTTGATGGTAAAAGAAAGCCCCCAAAATTCATTTAATTTACAATACATGCCATTATCAAGTAAAATGGACTGCTTCGGTCCGAAGTAGATAGAAGACGAGGGTGCAAACGTATTTTCACCATTACAAAATCATTTCTCGCCAAATCTCTACTCTTTTGGCGCGATTTCTTCTCGCAATTTCGGCCTCTCCAAATCGCGCTGACTGAAATTGTTTCTCTTGCTTTGGCTGCTTCCGATCACAAACCCGACGCGAATTCTATTTCTATTTCCTGTTTGAGAGGAGGTGTCTCCGTTCCGATCAGACCCTTAATCAAGGACCGTAACGTTTTCGGATCCAAATCTGCTGAAATTCCAGTACATGAACAGTGTTCCTGAAATTCCTGAAATTCAGAATTCAGCCGTTGAATTGTTTCAAGATACGTGCACAGAAAAACTGGCTGTTTTGAGATGCGTGCACAGAAAAAATTAAACGGCTGGATTCGGAATTTCAGAAATTTCAGAAACACTGTTCATGAAATTTGAATTTCAGCAGATCCGATTCCAACGTTTCCTCATTTCTTTTCTAATAAGTTCGGCCCATTCCCTTGGCAGCTTCTGCCAAGCCATTTCAAAAAAAAAAGTTCGGCCCTTTTGAAATTAAAACCTTTTTTCCTCCCCGGTCCGGATTTCCTAAACTCGAAGTTCGAGTTTCGATCTGAACCGTCCGATCAGAATTCGGGCCAATCCGGACATCCGGTCCAGATTAAAACTCACACGATTTCTTTAAATTCGTGCAGATTCTGATCGTACGGTCTAGATCCCAAACTCAAACTTTTGAGTTATATAGGCATCGGAATTGCTCCCCTTCCTACTTTCCGAGTTCCGACCGCTCTCTCCCTCTTTCACAGTCGCCTTTCTCTCTCTCTCCCTCCTCCCCCCTCTCTCTCTAGAAGATGGAAGAGGATCTCTCGAGGAAAAAGAAGGTGCAGAGGTATGAGGAGTTCGTCGACAAGCGCCTCAAGCCGGACCTTGTCAAGGCCATCGCCCAACGGTAATTTATTCCAGTGCACTAATTTTTATGCAATTTCATTTGATCGAAGGAATGGTTTGGTTTCTCATATTACCGCAGAAAACATGAAAGTATCATGTACAGGACTGCACCTTTGAAAAATGAGAAATACCTCATGAACATGTACCTAATGTTTTCCTAATTTCACTATACGTGCCAAAAACTGCCCCTGTGTTTCTGTTCAGAGATGAGTGAGGAAAGGATGGTTACTTTTGGCACCACTTGAAGTACCCAGAAAATTTAGGTCATAGAGGATATTCCTTGTGCCAGCAAACTGGTCTTTCGTCTTGTTTGATGCATTCCATTTGTCAGTGTACCAAGCTGGTACATGTATTCTATCAAAATTTAGTTTTAAATTTGTCATGGCAGGGATAAGGTGTTCCACAAGCAGAAGATGTTGTATCCTTTATCATGTGAATTCAATTTGTTCCCAGCAGGGATGCCAAATGGGTTGGTTATCTCAAATTTAGCTTTTGATTGAACTTGAAAATGTTTTTCTTTGTTTTAAATAGTTAAAATGAGGGATCAATTGACTATGTCCAACCAACAATGCAATCTTGAGAGCTTATAGAATTCAATTGAGCCGCTGTGGTTCTTGATAATAACCAGCATTAGGCTGTTTAAGTGCCTTTTTCGCTCCTCTCATCCTCTCATACACTTTTAATCTTTCTATTTTTCTCCCCTCGAAAAACCTTACTTCTCTAGAGCAAAAAAAATAGAAGGCTAATATTTGAAAATCCAAATCCTTTGCCCTTCTAAACTCTTATCTTCACCTTGTAAAGAGCTGATTTTTTTGTCATGTGAATTGACAACTATAGTTTTTCCCACTCATTTCCTTCACTTTAAATCAACACTTGCTTAATAATCTTCTGGCTGCTCCATTCTGAATCAATCTGCATTTGCTTCAATTTTCTAAGTCATGGTTTTGATGACATTGGGGAAGCTCTAGATGGTTATAGTTAATGGGGACGGTGACTATCTGAAATTGGGCAGTTGACGAAAATTATTGTTGGTTTCACTGTAAGCTCAAAAATGAGAGAATTTTTTTTTTCTTTTCTTTTGTACTTGAGCTTTGTATATATAACAAAGATTCTATATGAGTTCACGTGAATGTTGGGACAAACTTGATAGCCATTACTCTGAATTCACTTTATTTTTATTTTAGTTTTGTACAGTTTTGTTGTTCTGATCTGATATTAAGACCTTATTGGGCCCTGACTTGGTACATCTGGAGGTTCCAGTGAGCAAAAGTGACAAACGGGACAAGCTGCAGAGAGCTGGTCTGGTTTATGTTTGTGAAACTTGGATATCTCAGTGCTGACACCTGTAGAACTCGGCCTCATTTACTACGAGTACAATAGTTGCGATCTCATTTTCATGAATGTCATGTTTGAGAATTGTCAAGTAGTCCTTGTAAAAAAGAGTATCAAAACATACACAAGTATTGTGTTGGTTTATTAATTGAATACCGATTTGTAGTTATTTATATGGTATAATACACATAAGAATATGTTATCTAAACTTCAAGTTACTGCATGCTACAAGGTTGGGTTGTAGAATTGGCATCCCTATGCTTATTTTAATTACATTTAGAAATTGAAATGTCATGTTGTCACGTACAATTGTTTCCTTCACTTCGCTTAACTGAAATTGATGCTAGCTTGGATTTGAAGAAGAATATTGAAAATCTGGAGAAAAATGGAATTACAAGCCTTCGATCTATGGTCAATCTTGGGTCAGAAGTTTACATGCAAGCTGAAGTGTAATCTTTCTATCCTTTACTCTTTGTAATTACTCCTTTTGTCCTCTTATTTTGTTGTAATTTGAAAAATATTTGCTAGGCCCGAACAAAATGTGCATATCCTTATTATGGACAACGTGGGACCCGAAATTTCTTATAGAATATAAGTATCATTGGCTGGAGGAGAGGAAGAAATATTTGCTATGGGTTCAAGAAAGTGATTCTAGATATTACGTAGTAGAATCACTACTTTTTTTTCTGAAAATATGGGGGTCAGTAGAAGAAAGTTTTCATTAAGGATACGGGTTCAATTTTGGATTTCTCTACAAATATTATATAAGAACTTTAAAAGACCCTGCAAAACTTTTGTTCTGAACAAAATGGGGATCAATTGACCCCATACTTCTCTGCATGTGTGCACCCTTGATCATTAGAGAACTGGCTCGTTTTCCTTAGAGGCAAACAGTCTTGGATTATGTATGAAGTGAACCACTTACTTTAACAAAGCTAGAGAGTAGTGCATGGTTTTTCACATGTTCCTTTATTCAGTTGGTTAATGTTTTTTGCTTTTGAAATTTCAGTCCAGATACACGCCATATATTTGTAGATATTGGTTTGGGCTTTCATGTGGAATTTACTTGGTCAGAGGCATTGCAATTTATATCTGTCAGGGAACCTCAATTAGCCAGGTAATAGAGGTTATTTAAATAAGAAAAAGGTAGTTGGCGCATGTTTATTATTTTGTACCAGTGCAGTACAATTAATAAATTAAATTTTGTTGGTGCATAAGAAAAAGGAAATTTTATTGATTGATTCATGCATTTGTTCACATGTTTGTTTTGAGTATTGTGACAGACAAATTGAGGAGTACACGCAACTCATAGCAAACATAAAGGCACAGATCAAATTGGTACGCTTCTCAACTTGATGTTTACCATTTCTTTTACCTTTTTGTTGCTGTTTAGGCTTTAATCCTTCACCAAATAACTACCGTATTTTTTTTTCTTTTGACAAATATTTGCTATGGGAATAACAAGGTGTTAGAGATTTTTGCTTGAACTTACTTTGTGGTGCACCTTAATATTAGCATAGCAATAGCATTCTTCCATTGCATTTTGTAATTGCCTTTTATATTTATCATCATCATTTTCTTATATATGCTGATATTATTCAGGTGTGTGAGGGTATCAGAGAATTGCTTCAAATTCCAGCTGAATGATGCTGCAGTTTCTTTTTTGTTGGACCAAATGATTTCAAATTGCATGCCAAAAAGCAGCGGTGTCAAGATTTGAGCTGATATCTTTTGGGATGAACCGCAATGCAGATTTGAAGACAATGAGAGGGATAAAGCTTGTTGAGTGAAGATGTTTAATATATTCGTTTTGTTTTGGCGTCCTATTTAGTTATTACCGTTGGGTCGACAATTTTAATTGTCTTTTTTTTCCCTTTTTTTTTTTTGAGCGCTGACAATTTTAATTGTCAGTATGAAAAGTTGACGAAAAGCAAGTCAAAATGCAGTGTTGAAGATATGGTTATAATTTTGTTGGCCTCTTTTTATTTGAGAAAAAAAATCAATTGTTATAGTGGATGATCCCAGTCAGATGTTGTTAGACTCTAAATTCAGATCTGATGGTCTATTTAACCTGCTTTTTCAATTCACCCGTAGAATGAAAAAAAAAAATACTGTGGGACACTTGAACATCCTACTTGTTTATGTTGACTGGTACGGGATCTTGTCAGCTTCAATATCTGCTATTTCATTGGATAATAGTCGAAAATTTGACTGGTATGAGATTAAATGCCTTCCTAATGCATAATACTTGCAATATTTTTCATAAGATTTTGAACAGACATAAATAAAACTAGTATATGTTATCTATGTCAATCATTTACGTCCTTGCAAAAAATTTGCGTATCAACTTCATTTTGGTTGGAAACGAAGAGGTCAAAAACCTCCATATATAGAAATGGTTTCACATTCCCTTGTTTCATTAACCACTTTTTGTTGATCAATTCAATCAAATATAGATGTAAGACTTTGGAGATTTGATGGATTGGAGGCACTCAATTCTATAAGCATGCTTTTGTTTGTTGTTATGACTTATGAGGTTGCAATGACGTACAACCTAAACCACCTTATTATAGAATGAACTAATTTGCTTATATGCTTTCGTTTTATATCATCTTCTGAACCTGAGCTTCAATGAGAATTCTTAATTAATATTTGTTCAAGGCCTCGATAGTATAGTTTGGGCCACACAACTTCATGCTAGCCCAATTTTCTTTCTCTTTGAATTTCCAATTATGGAGCGGGATAATCACAGCCGTCGGATCTAAAACCCTCTGAACTATAATTTTCGTCCAGCACTCAGATTAGGGTTTTCTCGCGCAGCCTGCCTCGCTCGTTCAGGTCTCTCTCCTTCGCTTGGGGTTGCGGGCTCCGTTTAATCTCTGGTGCGACAATGGTGAAGGGAAGACAAGGTCAGCGCGTCAGGTTAGAGATCTGAAATCTTGCTTTCATGAACTCCTTCCGTCTTTGATTCTGAATCTGAACGAAATTTGTAATTTTATTCGTTTGATTTTTCTTTTCAGATTGTATGTCCGCGGCACAATCCTCGGATACAAGAGGTGAGTTCAGTTTAACTCTTTCTTTGAGATTTTTTCTTGCTGCAACTTGATCTTTTGTTAAGTAGTTTGAATGAATAAGAGTTTCACTTAGTAGGACCTCAATTTGTGCTTCTAGAGATGTGTCATATTTGTTAAAAAGTTATGCGTGGAAATCCTGCATGGTCTTATGGTTAAATAACAAAGATCTTACTACCTGGCATTTTTGAATTATTATATGCTGGATGATATTTTTGAAGGAGAAAAACTTGTATATTGTTGGAACATATATGTAAAGGTGGAATGTTTAAGTTGGAATGATGTCTCGAAAGTAATTTGCATGCTTGGTGTTTTTCTAAGGTTAACTCTGTTGAGGGTCTCGATATAATTAGACTTGCATAATCTGGTTCAGTTTGAATACTTAAATAACTTATACTAGCACACAGTAAATAGAGCTCCATTTAGAACCTTGATTTCTCTTTCTTGTATAGAAAAAGAAATATCTCATTTTCGCATGCCTATATATGATCGAGTCCATATCCTCGACGGTACCGTAAAAGATTCTCTTTTACAATTAGCTATTTACGGTTGAGATTAACTCTCAGCCGGTTTGGGATTCGGGCTGACTGAGGGGCAGTATTATTGGGCTTTGCGATTCGTGCCAAGTTAAAAAGAACGGTCCAGATCAAGTAATTGTAAAAGATTCCCTATTACGGTACCGTCAGTGATATGAATTCATATATGATCTTGGGTGTAGTATTTTATAGGATGTTATGAAGTTTTCTCTTTGTTATTATTTTTGGTTTGAAACATTTGTATAATTAACATGATTTCTGGCATCTCATTTTTTACGTATATCATTCTCAGATTTTGCAGACAGGAGCAGTAACTTTTGAATTTTTAGTTGGTCCAGTGCATAAAGAGAAAATTCTCACTTCTCTTGTAGATAATAGTAACATAAACAAAGTCGGTAGCTTCTAGGATACATTGTTGGTCGGCTCCTCTAAATAAGTATTCTCATAGGTTAAGAGTACAGATGATGGGATGGGAAAAGTGGTTTTACATCTAGTTAATCATACCTTCAATTTACTAATTCTTTCTTGCTGGTGTCTATGAAACCTGGATATTTATATACACCTGCCTGCAAAGCATTTATTCATTGTTATGTGAATATTGGTGACAGGTCAAAGTCAAACCAGTATGAGAACACGTCACTGGTACAGATAGAGGGAGTGAACACGAAGGAGGAGGTCGCATGGTACTGCGGGAAGCGCATGGCATACATCTACAAGGCCAAATCCAAGTCAAAGGGCACCTTCTTTCGCTGCATCTGGGGTAAGGTTGCTCGACCGCACGGCAACTCTGGCGTCGTCCGTGCCAAATTTAAGTCTAACCTCCCGCCCAAGGCCATGGTATGTCGTGTTAATTTCACTTGTATATCATATAGTGGACTTTAGAAAATGGAGGTTAATTTGCTGATTGGAGTTTCTTTTGTTTGGTCATTTTAGGGTTGTAAGGTCAGAGTCTACATGTTTCCCAGCAACATCTGAGGTGATCAGATTCTACCTTCAAGTTCTATTTTGTTACAATATTATGTTTTTGACTTTTTGTTGTTTTAGTAAGCTGTTTGATTATTTCTATTTTAGAGAACCAGTTAAAAAAGTTATCCCTACGTGTTTTCCTTATTTGGGTGTAAATATGGGAATCAAACTTCGATTGTATCAATCCCAGTAAAAATTCTACTACTTGTACACCATCTTTTGAGTGACTCTGTAGTATGATTGAAAACCAATCTTTTTTATGGTTATTTAGGACAAATTCTAGTTATGTATTTTGGGCCTGAATGTATATATGGGGGGAGCTTTTTGTAGCTCTGAAGCACCTACAGGTTCTCTGTAGGATATCCAACCATTTGAGCCCTATAGAGAAACGCTAAAGGTGGTCACATAGTACAGGGTTTTATCTCTGGTCTGGTAGCTAGCTCCATAGCTTCTATCTCCCAGTTCTCTTATATTACCCTGCCTCCAATGACCACTACATTATTTTTTTTGTTTTGTTTCCTTGTTGTGCTCTTATTTACGGTAGTGTTTGCTGATTTATTATTTTTCTCTCATTTTCTGCAGGTAGCTTGTTAGCATTGAGGCCATTTAGGAATTTGTTAAATTTGATTTTTCTATCTGTTATCTAATTTTAGGATTCTGAACTTGCTTTTTGACAATTTGGGAAGTTTTGGTATATTTAAGGCACCTTTTTAGAACAATCATGTGTTTCAGAATTATCTTGGTTTTGCATTTTTTAAATTCTCGGTAATCTTTACCAAACAAATATTTGTCAGATTTATCCTGCATTTGCCTCTGCTGCATAAATAATTCTTGCATAGACCCATCTAAGAAATCATTTTTGCATTTTGGAGAGATTTATCAGTGAACCAGAAAAATATATGGCCCGGATTGTTGTAAAGGCTGTTGGTAATTTGCAATAAAAAAAAGATAAAATTAAATCAACCTTCTGATTGTAATCTGCTTTAATTTAATTTATGTTCGTGTTTATTCTTGTGGATTTTGTTCAAAAACTATTATCTCTTCGCATTACTACAATGTGAAGCACATAATGATTGGAAGCATCCAGTTTTAAGATTTCGGACTTTTTAAAATTTCCATATGGTATGACCTTATATCGAACGATTGGGATTTCAGACCCTCTGTTGAATTCAGATCCATTGCAATACCTGACCGTGTATAGAATGAGATTTGAGTCGTTCATTTTAGTTTGACACGAATCTCAAAACAGAAGGGGAGAGGGGAGGAGAGGAGAGTAGGGGAGACTGGATTGCCCGAATGGTGTTTATTTGTACCACAAATTAAAATTTTAAAGGGGAGTCAATGGAAAAAAACCAGAGATAAGAGGAACTAAGATACAAAACTAAATAAAGTTTTTCTCCAATCTTACCCTCTATTTAAAGGGTAAATATCCTCCCCGGTACTGTAAAAGATTCCCTTCACTTTACGGTTTGAGATTAACTTTCAGCCGGTTTGGGATTCAGGCTGACAGAGGGGGCAGTATTATTGGGCTTTGAGTTTCGTGCCAAGTTAAAAAGAATGGTCTAGATCAAGTAATTGGAAAAGATTCCCTATTACAGTACCGGGGGTGATGTGAATTCCTATTTAAATGGAAGCTCACTCTCTTACTTCTTCCTTCCCCTTTCTTTTCATTACCTTTTATTTAGAGTTTGTGGAGGACACTCGTAGGTATCAAATTAATCTTGACTCGGATTCCTCTCTGCTCTGCAGCGGCCAATAGCAAATAATGTTGTTTTCAAAAATCCACACCCCACTCTCTCTCGAATTCGTATCTAGTACAATTACCTGATTACAATTAGATCTGAGTTGTCAGTTTTAGTTTGCTACGAATCGAAAAACGACACTATGTTTAAATAGGCACTGAATTCCAATCGCACGAAATTTAATTAGAACTAATTTTATGCAAGTAGGTACCTAAAGTGTTTTTAAATGCTGCAGAATCTTAAAACATATCTGTAAATTTCCTAATTGAATTAGATTAATTCGGATTCTAATCCAACGATCCAGGTTCAAATTTATATTTTACGTTACATAAACGATGAGGTGGAGATTAGATTGATATGTGTTAGAGGCTTTGGGTTTTGGGAGGGAACGAAGATGCATATGCTCGGCTACACTGAAGTTCTTTGAAAAATGATCGACAAGTAAGGGTGAAAACGGGTCGGATATTATCCAACTGAATTCGGATCCGTATTTGAAAATTAGATACGGATATTTGATATGTGAATATCTACGCAGATAGTGGTACGGATATGGTTTTGAATTTCAATTATTCGTATCCGAATAGTAGATATATATTGTATAATATATATTATGAAAATATTTATGTATCCATCTACATATATCCGATATCGATCCATATTCGTATATATCCGTCTAATATCCGATCTGTATGCGTATTCAGAAAAAAATGGATACATATATGATTTTACCACTATCCGGTCCATATGCGATCTATTTTCACCCCTACCGACGAGGTGTATATAACAGCATGTTTAACTTTTCATCAGAAAAAAAATAACAGCAGGTCTAACTAAAGATTATATACTGGAATATTACATTACATGTGTCAAAATTCTTGGATATAATGCTACAAGATCATTTTTCTCCCGCTGAGTTAGGAAGCGGGGGCGTGTCCAATGGGCATCAGATTCAAATCGGTTTGATGTCCGTTCGGAACCGTCATAATTTGTGCGCACTGCTTTAATATCCGTGCATGTTGCTTCAATATTAGTGTTGATCAAGCGCACACGAATGATAAAACGAATTGGACGATTCTAAATAGACATCAAACTGATTTGAGTCTGATGCTCATAACGCACCCACTTAAACTTCAAATGTTTTGGTCCTTTGGTATAAGAATTCAGATCCAATGCAATACCGGACCGAATAGAATGGCATCTAAGTCGTTAGTTTAATTCTTGCACGAATCTCAAAACAAACTTTATCTATCTAAATAGACACTGAATTCCAATTGCTCGGCTAAAAGTTCGCCAACACACATTGGACTCAGTCTGATACCTGGTAGCTACCTACTAGGAAGAACACGTATCCTCTGCATTAACTCAAAGGGAATCTTTTGAGTTAATGCATCTTGGTTGTCTGATATTAAACGGAGCCAATCCGGCAATCTGATTTTAATAGAGGGGCCTTTAATATTAGTGCGGATCTAATTTGTACGGATCTTAAAGTAAATCGGATGGTCCAGATGCATTAACTCAAAAGATTCCCTTTTAAGTTAACGCAGAGGATACGGATTCTCTTTACACTGCAAGCGACACCACTTTCTGCTATCCATTCCAATAATGCGTCCTAACTCTAATGTTGGGATAATATCCAGCCTATTAACTACCCCAGTAAAAGTGCCTGCACCTACCTAAGATCCAGCCCAATAATATATAAAGCCCAATTATGTGTCAAAACGGGTTCTATGTTCAACCCGTTTATTTTGTGTGGCTCATGGGCCGTGTCATTTCTTCACTTCTCAACAGAACCCTAATTTCCGACAAGGGGTAATCAATGCCGTCGGATATTAGTCCGGATCCTCTGAAGTAACTCAAATTTTTAATTTAAGATCTGAACCGTCTGATCAGATCTGGGCCAACCCGTTCCGAGGTGGAATGTACTGGATCTCTTTAATAATCGTTCAAAAATAGATCGGACGGTCCGGATCTTAACTCAAAATTTGAGTTACTATAGGTGATATGAATTCCGGATGTAAAACAGCTCTTTTGTTCCGTTCTCTCTCTCTTTTGCAACAAAAAGATAAAATTAAAGCAACCTTCCGAAGTTCTGATTAGTAATCTGCTTTAATTAATCATTCTTGTTAGGTAGCCAGAAAAATAAAGGTAGTTGGTAATTTGCCATAAAAAGATAAATAAAAAATGCTAGTTAACTTTAAAATCTATCGGAATGATTTCAAATGACGACTTCAACCATTGAAATTGTGATGTGAGTACATGCAAAATTTTGAAATTTTTTATTTCATTCGGTACAAAATTAAGTGGTAAAACAAATAAAGATTTATAAGTTATTTTAATTCATTTATTTTTCATTACTTGTTTAACTATTTGACTTTGTACTAAATTAATTCAAAATTTTGCATACACACGTATCATTCGTGAAAATAGATCAGTTTCAATAATTTAGATCTTAAATTAAACTCACTAATTCCTCTTAACTATTATATTATGAGATACCACTTCCGACCCCCCCCCCCACCCCACGCCACCACACAACACCCCTGAACTCGTAGGTTATTAGGGGTGCAAATGGATCGATAATGTTCGACGCGTATTCAATCGTAATCCGAAATTAAATACAATATACAGAATCCGAATAGCCATACAGATACGGATACAGATAATGGTTTTAAATTTTTAATTAGACGAATAATAAGCTAGATACAATATAATTTAATATATTTGAAAAGATTTTATGTATATATCTCCGGATATCCAATCTCCCGAGTCCGTATGATCCGTACATACCGTCAAATATTCGAATCCGTATACTAGCCAAAAAATAAAAGCGGAACGATATAGTTTTAACAACTATCCGATCCGATCCGTTTGCACTCCACCAGCTTAGTTCAAGGCCCACGCACAACCCTCATAGTATAACGAATGTTCATTGGATCTAAAATTTGATAGGTTTATGTCGATCTGTTTTAATATTCGTACAAACTCACATAATTTTCGTGTGCATGAAACATGAAAGCAGATTGACGATTCGATCGTTCATCGGATTAAAAATATATCTGATACCCATCATACCTACTCTGTTCTCTCAGTTAACATGGATGTATAGACTTTTGAACTAAGCAGTTATATTATTGTAATGTTTATACAATGAAAAAGTGAGATATTATTTTGTTCAAAACTTGGGCTAGTGTTTATATTTTTGAATCAAAATTTATATTTTATGTGTTTTTAGTGATGCATGTGTTTATGCTATTATAATAGTTATTTTTTCTATATTAAAAGATTGGCAAATTCTTCTATGGGCATAAGGACCTATTTGTAAAATGAGCATATTTTCATTTCAAAGTTCAAACAGTCGATCCGACCGTTCAACATTTTCTCCATTACAATGTACTTGGAGGTCAAATTTTACATTTTTTTGAATTTTTTTACTATTTATTAAGATGGGTACAAAATCAATGGTCTGAATTGACTAGTTTGAAATACTTAATAACTAGTAAAAAAATTCAGAAAAATGTGAATTTGACCTCCAAG
>JAJGRW010000074.1:607413-635218 GCA_025461045.1 Carex parvula | reverse complement strand
ACAAACAATATAAAGTCTACTACAACATAATTAATAAATCCTACTACAATACAACATACAGTCTATTACAACACAAATAAAGTCTACTAGCATCTCTTTAAAAAATACACCTTATTGAGTACGGTTCGTAACATCCCTTCTCCTCCTCGCATTCTTTTCGAGGGTTGCTCTGTTGGTCTGGTGACCCTTTTTTCTTCCTTCCAAAATGTCCATCCATATTGGGATCCTGTTGTGTCTTCTCCTACCCAACTTCACTGACCGATGCTCTGGAACTAAGATCGCTCCTTCGTACGCCGGCCACTCACTTTGATTGTCATACATGTAGAATTCACCACTCCATGTCTCGATGAGTGTTTGAATGTGGTAGTAGTAATTTACGAAGACATTTGGATCGTACTTCCTATATTTTTTCACACATTTGTAAGTTACATCATCCTCAATTATAGTAATGATTACGAAATTATTAGCATATATTTGTACCTTAGATGACACACCGCCATCACATGAACACATGGTATTCCGGTGAGCTGAGGCTTTTGGCACGAGCATTCCATCTCATGGTCATACCCGCTAAATTCAGGGACTGAGTTGGACCCGTCACTGAATGCTTAATGACTCGACCCTGGGTCAACTTCATCAATGGTCTGGTGTTATGTCTGGGGTTGGGAACTACATATAACTCTAGGAACTTGAAAGGTGTTGTCATATTCATGGTCATTTGAGTATACAACTCCAACTGTTATCGTCTAGTACAGGGAGCTGTTGGAACCATGTTTGGTTGCCTTGGCCAATATTGATCCTTGCGGACATTACCAGTTCGTAATAATTCGGGTCAATACCAAGTTCCGGTACACTTTCCTAGTTATACCGCTGAAATTTAAATCTGAGCTGATATTGAACATTTTATGGGATTTGGTACTGTAATAAGCACTATTTGGCCCTTGTAATATTTCAACACCAAAATAACAAGCAATTTCAATCATAGTTGGTTGAATTACAGAACAAACCTAACAGTTAATAAATTAACAATAAATTAAAAATACAATTAAATAATTATAAAAAATAAAGGACTAAGGTGAAAAAAAAACTCACAAGTTACTCTTTGCATCTATGTCTCCTTGATGAATTGTGAATGAAAAAAGTTAAAATTTTCGCTCAAATACAGCAGAAGGGCTGGTGCGCCCTCCCAGTCCGCACACGTCTTGGTGCGCCTACTTAGTCCTGCACACCAAGGGGTGCGCCTACCTAGTCCGCACACCAAGGGGTGCGCCTGCCCAGTGCGCGCACCAATAGGTGCGCCAACCCAGTCCGCAGACCAACTGAATCTGCGTGGATGGAAGGATTGAAAATGTCACATGGAAGGTTGTAGTCATTTAATTTTGATTTTTTACTGTGGTAACTAAAAAAATTTCGGTAATTACTGGCGTGAATGAGCACATGCTGCTACCATCGCCACTTCTGTATCTGTAAAATAAGCACTATTTAGCTCTTGTAATACTCTTGTAATACTTCAACGCTACTTCTATATCTGTGAAATAATGCACGTTAATTTTTTTGTTGCAAAAAGAAATATGTACTGCAAGTTTTGCCTCCCAGGCCCAGGCCGTAAAGCTCAAAAAGGTAATGGGAAAATGAAATGAGACGTGTTTGACTGGAATATATATCTATCTATCTACCTCCAATCTCTAATTTTCTCACATCAACAACGTGATCTTCACTGTAGATCTACATCCGCCCATGCACATTTCAATCTTTTACATTTTTTTTTTTTTTTTGAGAAACTGGCAGTAGCTGCTAGATGTATTGAATCTTTTACAATTTTCAAACATACTTTAGTGAATATTTTACTCGCTAAATTTAAAAATTTATATCTACCCATCAAAATCTTTGTTAACATTTCTATTGAAGCTTTATCTTATTTTTTTTAAGGTTGCTTTATCTTAATTATGTTATTAACAAATTACGGTTATGCTCTTGTAATTATAGGTTCATGCGTCTTTTCTTAATTATAAATTACAATCTAATCTGTTAGATTTGACAACAACAAGTCCAAACTAATTAACTATTTGTCCATTTTATGTTGTTCTTGATGGATCCAAGGATTGAAATCAGTTGTAATTAATATTTTTCCTACGAAAGATTGTATACTAAAGCAAAGTCCAACAAATTATTTTGAAATATATATTTATAATCGTCGAAATAACTTTTCAATTATTATCAAGAAGTGTTTGGTAGGTACCCGTATGCAGGGGCAGACCCAGTGTATTCCAAGGGGGGCAGCTGTCCCCCCTGGATTTTGAGTTTTAGTGGAGATTTATCGGTTTCGATCGACTTTGCCTCCCTGAATTTTTTTTGCCCGGCTCTGGACGTTTAATTGTAATTTGAGTTAAATTTAGGGTTAAATTGAAATAAATATGTTGAATTTTTATTGGTAATTAGAATAATAAGTCAGAGCATCAGAAATTACAAGTCAAAGCATTGGAAAGTATAAGTTAAAGTATTATTTTTTGTCGAGTACTCAATTGGTTAGTGAATTTCAATCCGATTAATATTTAAATCCGATTCGATATTATTTTGCCCCCCCCGACAAAAATTCTGGATCCACCCCTACCCGTATGGTGCTATATAGTTGTACTATTTTGAGATTAAATGATGGGACATGACAAGCTAATTATTCTTTATATTTTTAATGGAATTTTTAATGTAATTAAAGTAGCACTGACAATTGTAAATTTTAAATTCATTATATTTTTTACTGAATTGTATATATCTATCTATCGTCAGAAATTCAACATAATATTTTTTATCAGTCACAAATTTATGAACACACATATATAGTTAATGAGGATGATTCGAATGCTTTATCTGTATATACTTGTAATTTTAAAACTAATAATTTTAAAATATACAATTTAAATAACAACATAAGACGTTGAGTAGGATTTATAACATTATTTTTATGTGCACATTAAAAAAAAGTAAGATATTTGAACTTTGTTTTTAATGCGCATGCGGACCATGCACATTAATGGTTTATATAATTATATAAAATTTGGAACTTGTATTATCATAAAATTTAAAAATCAGAGACATCATAGAGAAAGAATAAAAGCATTTAAAACCTCATTCAATTTAATTATTTTTAAGTTTCACGAAACAATTTGAATGAGATTGTTGTAGAATCTGAAATAGTCCGAGTCGGCCGACATTTTTATTAATATTTAAAGCTTATTAAAAATTAATTAATATATCCAGATTATGTCGGAAATTATAAGAATGTTCCTACCGGCCTGAAAATGTCCAGTACTCTATTTAATCAACTATCTGTCATTTTTGGCCGGTACCCTATTTAATAAACTACCGGCCATTTTCTGGCCGGTACCTGTGCTATATATATGTGTAGAGGGTTGACCGAATTTCTCACAATTCATTCTATCAAATTTCACACTATCTCTAATCGGTTGAGCTCTTTCTCCCAGATTTTTCCACCTCTTCCTAGATTTGCATGTAAGTCCCTCTAATTTTTTAAAAATTCATTTTTAAAGACGATAATGGTTACACATTTACGTGACATGGTCAAAGACAATGATGGTTACACACCCAACGGTTAAAAATGAGCTCGTCAGTAATGCACCTAAAACTATATAGTTTTTCCTAACTGATTAGTTCATCAATGTTTGATCTAAAAACTAATTTTTTTCCAGCTTTTGGCATCGCTTAAAGGTGCCACAGCATGAGATCATCATGCTAGGAAAGAAGAACTAGAGACGTCTTGACTTCCTCAAGCAGAATGCCAATTTTGTTGAGGATACTGGGCACGGTGGGCAACTCATCACCATGCTGCGAGACGCTGGAGAGGACATCAACTGGCTTGAGATAGATCCAACCGAGCCCGATGAGAGCCCGGTTATGCTAGATGAGATGCCACCTCCTCCTGATGAACAGCCAAAGTGGGACTACCATCGTTGGGTATTGTCCATGACTGGGTGTGAGGCATTCTACGACGAGCATGGACGTCCGGTTCAGCTTTTGGTATGTCATATTTCATTAGCTGTCAGGTTAGTACAAATTTCTTCATTTAGATCAAATTTACTTAATTATGTATATGATTGCAGAGTCTTTTTCTACGGATGTCACGTTTGGCGCATCAAGTCTCAATGAGATCGAGGTATTCGAGGAGGATCCGGCCGACATGCTGCCATTGCCAGTACCACGATATGAAACAAAGATGCCACATGATAGAGATGCTAGTGGTAGCGGGTCCCAGACTCAGCCTGGCTTTGGGACTGAGTTTGCTGCATCCATCTTCTGTACATCCCCGCCAATCTCTAGGCCGACGTATGAGCTAGTCTGGTATACCACCGAGCGGATACGTAGCGAGACCGAGACTGATGTCATTACACTGAGAGAGAGTCTGACCGGTTCGAGCAAACGTCGAAGTACCGGTCATTTTCTGGTCATTTTCTGACCGGTAGTTAATAAAAGAAGGTGTAATTGATTAAATAATACCAGTTATTTTCGGACCGATAGAAATATTTTTATTAATTTTCAGCTAACGCGGGTATAATAATTAATTTCTTTTAAACTTTGGATACTAAATGTCGGCCTAGTCGGTTGCTTTCATCTATTTTGTGGGAATGTTTCTTGCTCTGAGTGATATGAGGTGTCATACCCTGCGCCACCTGTCAGCACCACCGATTCTCTCTCTCTCTCTCACTGTAGGATCCCACTATCTCTTGTTATTTATTGCCTCCTTTTGATCCTTCATAGCACCCCACCCCACCAGTCTCTCCCCTCCTTGCCCTCTTCTCTCTTACGGTAGCGGTAAGTCACCGAATCCAGCATCTTCATTTGTCATTTTTCGCATTCGATTCTTATGAAATTTGGAGCATGCAACTTGTTTGTTTTGTTTTAATTTTACCGTTTTCCTGCAATCAAAGCATCTAGCAAAAGCAATCAAATATATTCCTTGTATATATAAGCATCTGCATGGTCTGGAAAAGAGAGAGCATTTTATTTGCTTATTAATTAAGTTGTTGATCCTTGAAAATTACAACTTCTGGGTTCATACCATTGTCATGCATCATCCTTATCTACATAAAAGCTTTAACTTTTGCTTTTCCCTTTCTTTCTGTATGAAAATTAATTAATACCCATGATCTTGCATGCTACAAATTAATATGTCAACTGAGCAAAGAGAATTAATAGCAAATATTATTTTTGTTTCCGTGGATAATAGATAGATAGATAGAAAGATAGATAGATTTGGGAGGAGAAGGCGGTTTTCTGACAAACAAGAGAAAGAAGAGAGAAGAGAAGGAAGCGATGGCGATGAATACGAACAAAAGCTACCAAAAGAGCTACTTTGATGTACTGGGAATATGTTGCCCCTCAGAGGTGCCTTTGATTGAGAGGATTTTGAAACCGTTGGAGGGTGTTCATGGCGTCTCTGTTATAGTCGCTTCTAGAACTGTTGTAGTTGTTCATGACCCCCTCCTCGTTTCTCCTTCCCAAATCGGTATGTTCATGGCCTCTCTCTCTCTCTCTTTGTGGCTATATATATATATGTTATTTTTTTGGATTCCTTGGCTCTTTTCTTCTTTTCATTGCTTTACTTTTTTTCTTTTTCTTTTTCTTGCTTTTACAAATTAAGCTTGTTCTGAATATTGAGGTACTTTCCCCACTGTATAGTGCTATTATATATATATATATATATATATCTAATTTGCGGTTCCAAGAATAAAGGCGTTTCATCTTTTAGGAGTCTCGTGAAATGGTAGGGTTATTTATGAAGGACCTAAATGATGTTAGGTTAATACGCCGTTGTCACCCTTTAATCTGTTGTTGTGAGCGTAGAGCCGTAGAGACTGAAATATATATATATATATTAGGAAATAAATTTTGGAACTTACCGTGATAATATTGTTTGTCAATAAATTTGGGATTGGGATTTTTTTTTTTTAAAATTATATTTAGCGGTCTTGGAATGTTACCTTGTCAATTTTGGCGACTGATTACTGTGGGAGACAGGGAAAGGGAAAAGGAAAGGTGTGGATATTGAGAAGAATAAATGCATGATCAGCTCTTTTGGAGTAGTTGGCGATGGCCAACTTAGAATGAAATGCATTAAAGCTCCTGTTGCGTTTGAATCAATTTCCACAACATTTGTTCAGCTGATTGGTTGTCGGCTTGTAGATATATCTTGCATTTTCATCCTTTCTTTTTTTTTATTTTTTTTTGTTGTAACTTTCCAGCTCAGTTGATGTTATCTGTTCCAAATAAGATTTCTTGTGGGATTTGATATTGTCCTACTTTTCAGCTGATTGGGGAAAGGAGGCTTTGTCCCCAATGAATTTTTTTTTTTGTCCTTCAAATTTTTAAATTTTTTACAAAAAAATGATTATTATTAGCCTCCCATGAAATTATATGATTCATTCAGTCACTCCAATTTTAATTTTCAAGTTAATTAAATGACAAACTCTTATTGTAGGAAATTAATGTATCATATATAGTAACAATACTAGTGCGTTTTTGAAGTTTTAACTCGAATTACAAGAGAAAATGAAAATTATTCATGATACAAAATAATAATTTACTGTGACTATCTAATTTGGTTCTGTGGTTGAAGTGTGGAGATGAAGGATAACTTTTTATGTTTCAACACTATATATAAATTAATTAAACAGTTAGTCTTTTCTATTCTAGCTTTGTCATTTGAATATTTGAAGATCTATTCTAATTTTTAAAGCTTAATTTTGTGCTGCTGCAGTCGAGGCACTAAACCAAGCGAGGCTAGAAGCATCAATAAGAGCATACGGAGGAGAGAAGGTACTGAACGCATGGCCGAATTGGTATATAATTTTATGCGGGATTCTACTAGTAGTATCACTTTTCAAGTTGCTTTACCACCCGTTGAGGTGGGTTGCTCTGGGCGCCGTTGCCGTCGGCCTCCCTCCTATTGTCATTAGAAGTTTTGTTGCCATTCGAAGATTGACCCTTGACATCAACATTCTGATGCTCATAGCAGGTATACACACATTTAATTTTCAAAAGTTCTCAGGTGCCCCATGTAAAACATCAAAATCAGAAGTACAACCTCTAGGAAACATTACTACACCATAACATAATTCACAGCTCCTATCTCCTAATTCCGTTTAGAAAGCTAGGGCACCTCTCCTTCTCAATTACATATAAATAATTATGGCTTTCTTTTCAACAATTGGAGTCTTTCTTTGGGAATTTATTTTGTGAAATTTTGAGATTCTCAATGTTACTTAAAAAAATGGTGGCCTAATGTTGTTAGTGTTTGTCAAAACAATAGATATATTCCAAGCACAATTTTGGCATCATGTTTGCATGTCAACATATATTCGGACACCACTTGTTGTAACATTTGTAAAGTGTAAAGTGAGAACAACAAAAAAAAAAGGAGATTCCTACTATTATGCATTAAGCAGGTATCTATCGATCTAGGCATTGGGCCCCACAATCCACTTCACTTGTCATTGTCTCCGATTTCGGTGGCCTCAGGCTCAGACCACTTGTAAAACTTGTAAAACGGAATCCCAATTGATACTGGCACTGCCCTGCTTAATTAATATTGCATTTCTTCATTAATTATCAAGACTGACATGCAAGTACTTATTTAGCATATCTCATGCAGTTTGTTTGTTTGTGTTCATGCGCGTGATGGTTCTTACGTGTACTTGTTGTATTGTTGTGCTTGTTGTATGTAGTTTGTGGGGCAGTGGCACTAGGGGACTATTCAGAGGCTGCTTTCATTCTCTTCCTCTTTACTACTGCTGAGTGGCTTGAAACCCTAGCCAGTCGCAAGGTATCTTGTCTACATTTTTTTATTTATTCCAAAAACATGTTAGGCAAAGTGATGTTCATCCACAAAATATATAAAATTACTTTTGGTATTATCTTAGGAAAAGAACAACCCCTCTACCCATACTGCTTTTCAGTGGTTTTTTGTTTTGTTTCGTACCAGATCTCTATGACGATTAAGTCACTTGTAATAGATAGAACTTTGGGAGCTCATCGTTTGGTCTTTTGATTTTTACAAATTAAATTCAGTAAAAAGAATTTTATAAGAACTTTCATCATCTAGATCAATAATTTTTAAATATCAATGGGAAGAATTACGGTGGCTTGTGATCATAAATAAATGAATGATATCTTTAATGCATTAAGCAACTCTAAGCACATTTTCAATCAATATATTCCTAAAGTGATATATATAAGAAATGAGTTAATTAACCCTTCTCTTATTTGAAAGAACAAACCAGACTTTTTTAGAAGCACTCAACAGCATTTATGGTATTTGTTGTTTTTAGATTATTAACAGAAAAGACAATTAAGTATACTCAAAAGCATTTATGGTATTTATGCCTTGTACGAAATAAAAACAGAAAACTGTATTGGTATCTTTTGTTGCATGTATTACGCTCTGTTCCATGTAACATGGTTTACATATACCACCATTGTTCCATTTTATGAAAGAGGAAAGCATAAATATATGGTGCTGCTGTTGGTTGACCAACCCACAGTGACTAAACTCTGAAAGTATCTACAGTGCATAACAGTAACACGATGAACAGCATAGCATTCATTAATTCATAAATATTAAATCATGACTGATAAACATTTCACTTTAATGCCTCAATTAATAATTTATTTCAAACTAAAATTCCAGAACAAGCAAAAAGCATCACTCTGAAACGAAAGAACAAAACAACCCTGGATTAAGTTTATATTGTGATCAAGACGCATAAATGTTTCAGGCAACGGTTGGGATGACTTCCCTGATGAGCATGGCACCGCAGAAGGCGGTGTTGGAGGAGACAGGGGAGACGGTGGATGTGGGAGAAGTCAAGATCAACAGCCTGATTGCTGTCAAGGCTGGGGAGATTATTCCCATTGATGGAATAGTCGTAGAAGGCAGGAGCGAGGTTGATGAGAGGAGCCTCACAGGAGAATCTTTTCCTGTGCCCAAGCAAGCAGGCTCCCAGGTTTGGGCTGGGACGCTCAACATCGACGGTACGTCTCATCATACATTGCATCCATCTTTGATCCCTGTATATATCCATTTTTGACAAAATCGCGCATGATTTCACATAGACCAACATATCTTAATATTACTTTTCTATTGTTTGGTAAGGTTATTTAAGTGTGAGGACAACAGCCATGGCAGAGAACTCAGCTGTGGCTAGAATGGCGAGGCTAGTGGAAGAAGCACAGAGCAGCCGATCACATACACAGCAGCTTATTGATACTTGTGCCAAATATTACACACCAGGTACTGAAACCCTTGCCCCTTTGATCTGCATACAATTCAAATTCTGTCCAAACCTTTGCAAAATCATAATATTAAGGTTACCAGTACTTATGCTTGATGTATGTGCAGGTGTGGTGTTCATGTCAGCTGGGGTTGCATTTATTCCTTTAGTCATGAAGTTACACAACCTGCAGCATTGGTTTCGACTGGCATTAGTTCTTTTAGTCAGCGCGTGTCCTTGTGCACTTGTTTTGTCGACTCCTATTGCAACCTTTTGTGCACTCCTCAGAGCGGCTAAGATGGGCCTTCTGGTTAAAGGAGGGGATGTGCTAGAAGCTTTGTCAAGGGTCAAAGTAGCAGCATTTGACAAGACAGGGACCATTACCAGAGGCGAGTTCACTGTCAGGGAATTTCGGGTTTTGAATAGTGACATCTCCTTGCAAACTCTTCTGTACTGGTACGGGCAATGTTTACATGTTTTCATGTTCAGGCAATTTGCTTTTGTTTTGCAAAATGGGGGATAATTAGTGATCATTTTTATTATATAGGGTTTCAAGTGTAGAGAGCAAATCAAGCCATCCTATGGCATCAGCACTGGTTGAGTATTCACGATTGAACTCGGTTGAACCAAAGCCAGATGATGTGTCAGAGTTCGTAATATTCCCTGGGGAGGGTATCTTCGGTCAAATAGAGGGAAAGGATATTTATGTTGGAAACAAAAGGATTGTTGCACGAGCTTCTTCTCAACAAGGTCAGCAATATTTTTAATCTAATAGTTTTCCTATAGGTATGTATGTCTGTTGTTGATGTGATATTATAAAGTTAGGTATTGCATGATATGAAAATTTCGCATAATTTGTCCTGGTAGGAGCTGCTTTTGTTTTCAGTTTAATTTTGTTTAATCAGGATTTCTGTTGTTGAGCATATCATTTTTTCTTTGCTTTTTGTCAGAATCCACGTACCAGACTTATTTTTGGTAATTATGGTACTATACCTTTGGGTACCAATATTTATAAGCATAGCAATCCTTGTTAAAATTTGGTATTAATTTCATGGTTTATTATATTTACTTTGTAATGAGCCTATAGTATGGTAAAAATTGATCCTAATTCTAGTGAAATCTCAAAATCAGTAACTAACCTGTGCTTAATTTCTCATAGTTCCCAGTATGGAAGGGCTGGAAGGAGTGACTGTTGGATACTTGGTCTATGGTCAGGAATTGGTTGGTGTCTTTACTCTCTCGGACTCATGCCGAACTGGGTCGAAGGAAGCAATTCACAGACTAAAATCGCTAGGCATCAAATCTGTGATGCTCACTGGAGACAGCATCTCATCTGCCAACTTTGCACAAAATCAGGTACAGAAAATCATTGGTCATTGGTCATTGAACATGATTATATTATAGTATGACTGGTCTATACCTACTGGGTCTTTGGTATTTGGCCTTCACCGGTGCCCATAACAAACTTAGGCAAATCCAGTTAGGACTTTTGCAGTTTTGCCTTCTTTTGCAACTTTTGTTGTCAATGCCAAAAATCAGGTTATGGCCAGTACAGGTAATGAATTAACTAGGAGTTGTGACTATCACTTGACAGTTAAACAATGCCTTAGAGGAAATCCACGCCGAGCTCCTCCCGGCTGATAAAGTACGTGTTATCAATGACCTGAAGTCTCATGTGGGCCCTACAATGATGGTTGGTGATGGAATGAACGATGCACCTGCTCTGGCAACCGCTGACGTAGGCATCTCCATGGGTATTTCTGGATCTGCCGTGGCAACTGAAACCAGCCACATTACCCTCATGTCAAACGACATGCGAAGAATCCCGCAAGCCATCCGGCTGGCAAGGCGGACACACAGAACTGTCCTAGCCAACATAATCTTTTCGGTTGTTACCAAGGTAGCTATACTTGGTGTCGCCCTTGCAGGCCACCCTTTGTTGTGGGCCGCAGTGCTAGCTGATGTCGGCACTTGCTTGATTGTTATTCTTAATAGCATGTTGCTGTTGAGGGAGAAGGATATTAAGGTCAAGAAGAAGAGATGCTGTGGCAGCCCAAAAAAGAGGTTGAACTGCAGATCAGAGAAATCTTGCGCCAAGCCAAATTGTTGCGATTCGGAGGCACCGGCCAAACACTGCCAGTCTCACTCCCACCCCCATTCCCACTCTCATCCCCACCCCCACCCCGATTCCCATTCTCACCCCCACTCCCATTCTCCTAACTGCAATGAAGAAAAGGTAAGCAAAGAGCATGATCTGTGTTTGACATCATGTCATGATCATGACCATGCTGCTGATGCAGAACCTAAGCTTTGTCATTCCGACTGTTGCGAGAAGCCAGTGAAAGAGAAAGAAAACCCATGTCACGAGCATTCCCACTCCCATTCTCCAACCCATTCTCATTCCCATGTGCACACTCATTCGGAGCCACATTCTCATTCCCACTCCCATTCTCCAACCCATTCTCATTCCCATGTGCACACTCATTCGGAGCCACATTCTCACCACGGGAAAGAAGAAACAAATGAGAAAGAAAATTCATGCCAAGGAGGGCACCAGACATGTTGTGATGGTGTGGGAAGTTCAGGACTGGGGTTAGTGAATATGAGAACTGGAGGCTGCTGTAGTAAGAGCTACAGAGAGGAGGTTGCAAGAAGGGAGGGACATGGCAATGGGTGTTGTGAAAACGGTATAGTCAAATTGCCTGAGATTATCACCGAGTAGATTAAGGGTAAAAGAGTAAATAATCAAGGATATGGTCATATGAATTAACAGAGAATGAAGGAGCGCTGTAATTTTTATGTTTCGCCTCCTTAATTTGTTCTACTAATTAAGAATCTTATATTCATATTAGTGAATTCAAGAGGAGAAAAATGGGAAAGTTGGGTAATTGGGTATAATTGGGTAATTGGGCAAAGAATACCACAATGGGGCACGTGTTATATATGTGAAGGTGAATGAAGTAAATTGCCTCTTTTTTCGGTTGGTTTTTGTTTCTCCTTTTTATGTGCATGTTCCAAATTGCCTCCCTTTTTGTTTCTCCCTTATAATCGTCTCATAAATCTAAATTGGTTACGTAACAAATCGAGGGCACCAGACCAATTCACTGAAGCCCTTTTGTGCTCTAGGGTTTAAAAGTAAGAGCAATTGTTATCGTTTATTTATTATAAAGTAAAAGATAAATGGTTCAAATTGCATAACCGCTGAAAAAAACGAATAATTGATACGCAAGGAAGGACCGTCGACAGGTCGTGATGTCGGCGTCGATGGTGCTGGCTGTCCGCTTGCGGTGGCCGTGTCGTGTCGGAAGCGGGAGCGCAGAGCTAGAGGATGAAGCGAGCCCAAATCAAAATGTCGCGTCGCGTCGCTTGTCGTGCGAGTTTCAAAGGAAGAATGCGCGAATCAACTATCAAGGGTGATTGAGAAGGAATTAATGGGTTGGCCATTCTGTGGCCCAAATGGAACCTCTACCTCGCCCAAGAAAATAAATCAGCAGGCCATGACCCAGGTTGACTAGCCCACATCCTGTATTTAAAAGCAACATTTAATGATATACGAACAGACAATTAAAATAATTTTTAAATACAGAGTGAAGAACACACACACACGTATATAGCACGGATCTTCTGTTTCCACATGTCTAGAAGCAATCCTGAAGCGTCCTTCATTTTGGAACTTGGAAGTTGGAAATAGAACAAGTTTCTATTAATTTTTCACCAGTCACCACTGCTACATGAAAACATACATGGAGACAGAAGCAGAAAATAAGAAAAGAAGGGACCCCTGAAAGCACGGAAAATAAATCTGCTGTGATTCTTAGGGGATCACAGGACCCTGCGATCCGATCTCAACTGTTGGTATTTCTTGAGATGCGTGCATAAAAATTTACTTTTTGGAAACGTTTCCGAAATCCGTGCACGGAAAAATTTGAACCGTTGATCTCGGAATTTCAGGATCCTGCGATCCCTCTCGGAATCGCAGCAGATTCGGACACGAAAGCACGATAAAACACTAGTCCTAGGCTATACAATATACATACATACTGGTACTCAGTTTTATCACTCAATTGCTTCTCTTGTCCAGACTCCTCTTCATCTTGATTTAATCTCTATCAGCATCGATCGGTTGGATCTGATCTCGGTATGTTCTCATTCTCTTTCTATTATTTGTTCTGTTCAATTTGGAGCTACGATACAAGTAGATTCGATTTCTCTTGCTTTCGCAGTGATTATGATTTGCTTCAGAGCTTCAGAAAGAAGCATTTGGTTACCTTTTTATTTTATTTTTCATGGGGCTTGATAAGCTGAAAACGAAGAATAATAGGGATTAGATTTCTGATTGACCTTCTTGTTTGATGATTATCCATAAAGGTGGATCAGTCTGAGGATTAGCTCAGATTTTTGTGTACTCTTGAGATTTAGCGCAGCAGAGAATAGACGACGAGCAGGATTGATTTATCTTACCTTTTACTTGCTAGTTTTACTATAGAAGGCCTGATATGAATTCTTTACTTTTAGCTTTTAATTAAATCAACAACAAATGTTTAGGTCAGTTTTAGGGCAAAACATTTTCAACACTTAAGGGGAACCAAAAAGTTTCTTTTTTTTTCTTCTTCCTTCCTTCTTCTTGTATGCCAATCCTGTGTGCAAATGTGTGTATGTGCCCGCTTAAGAGTTTTTTTTTTTTTTATTGAGCCTGGAGGATGCTAAAATATACCATCTGTACATCCTGTATGATTAGGTACTGATCTGAATTGACACGACATGCTTGATACAGTTACCAGGATTCACTATATTTAACTGATGCAATTTTGTTCTTATTGTTGTTAGTGTCGCTATTGATACTGCTGCTATTGTCACAATTAGAAGGCTTTACAAGGGATTATGTTGCTCTAGTGTTATCTGGTCTCTAGATGAAGATTGAAAAATCCTGGTACCATATCACTACAAAATCACAGCCATGCCGCCACCTCCACGTGCTAGACCTTCTAGAAGGCCTGTGTGGATCATAATCCTAATCGCCTTTTTTTGTGCTGTGCTTATTTGGGCTTATGTGTACCCATCTGACAAGCCTTACAAGTCATGCTACTACATCTTCTCTTCTGACAAGTGTAACAGTTGGCCCCCACCAACCCCGACTAGGGTTTACACTGATGAAGAGATAACCTCGCGAGTGGTGATAAAGGACATTCTCTCTGCACCTGCTGTGCAGTCCAAAAACCCTAAAATAGCCTTCATGTTTCTGACACCCGGTTCATTGCCTTTCGAGAGGTTATGGGAGAAATTCTTTCAGGTAGACTGTTATTACTTATTACTTGGGAAATTTGCAGCTGTGAACATTAGAAACCTAAAAATATCATGTAGGCCCCGCAAAACAAGAAACGTCATGCATGTTCCCTTTAAAACATAACAATACTAACGTTTCCTCTGCTTTCCTAGTTTCTATAAAAAAAGATTACCAAATTAGGTAGGGTAGTTTTATGCACATTTTGACAAATTGGGAAGAGGCAGGAACATGTGATATCTTACAGGGGCATCCCCAATACTTAGTTTTGTTGGGATTAAGGATGATTTTTCTAGTTCTGAAGGGGTACATGATTTCTGAGATTTTTTAAGGGTTGCATGGTACTGTTGCTATTATGTTTTAAGTTGTTTATGTGATTGAATCGGGGTAATTACCAAGAACTTACCCCACTGGTACATGGATTAGTTCAAGGCTGTTACAGAAATCCTAAGTCAATCAGCAAAGCCAAATCAAGACAAAGGAACCAAAAAGAAATGCGAAGAGAAGTATCAGTAGTTGTAGTGCTATGCAGCTGACATATACCAGTTTTGGTTATATACTAGCACAAACAAAATCATTGTAGTAACTATGTGATGCTTGCTTCTACAATGATGTGGTTGTTTGCACAGGGGCATGAAGATAGGTACACAATATATGTGCACGCATCACGAGAGAAAACGGTGCATACAAGTGCATTATTTATTGGCCGTGACATCCGCAGTGAAAAGGTTTCAGCTTTTACATTTTTGACCATTTCATTTCCAAGTTATAATCAAGGTGCAGCAGCTGGTACTTTACTGTGGGAATTGTCTCAAAGAGACCCCAAAAGATGAAAAATTAGAGAATTAGTGTTATTGTGTGAAAAAATAAAGATTACTTCAAATTTCACGATTGTTAAATATATGAGGGCTCAACTGGTGAAGTTTAGGGAATTTTTTAGAGCAACTTCTCTTTTAATAGAAACTGTGAAGGGTAGAGGATTGTTTTAGGAGATAGTGACAAAACCTAATCTAGAAACACCCTTTTTATTTAATTGGAAATTATTGTGGTGTACAAAATGACACACATAATGTGTGAATATGTTCGTCCATATAATATATCATATTCACAGAAGTCAAATTAATCGAGCAATGAATAAAAAAGAAAGTGAGGAATTAAAAGAAAAGGCTACGTACTGAAGGTATTATACTATTATTATTTGAATTTTTTGCAAATGCCTGCCATCATTTTAAATCATTTGTGTGTAACAGCCAATTTTCTGATATTTACATTTCGACCTATAGTATGTTTAATAATAAATCTGTCATAAAAATATTAATAGTTCAACAATTGTTCCCTTCTAGATAACTTAAATAATGAACTGTTGCTTTTCAAATAAACAACTGATGAAATTTTTTGCATTATATGTTATAGGTCTTTCAGCTTACCTTCTATTTATTTAGTCACTTTAACTTTCAATCCATCCAGCCTTTAGCTACTAACCTTCAATTTTATTTTAAAGTAGGTCATTGTTTCCATTTGAAGGTCAAACTACATTCAAATTTTGAACCAATTTACTAACAATTGAATCAATTCAACTATTACATGTCAAACTAATTGTTTTTTAATAATGATTTTTGAGAAAATATGTTTTGCGTGATTATACGGGTTGGAAAATTTCAAAATTATTGAGAAAATATGTTTCTGCAATTATAGTTTTACAAGCTAAACAACTAGATTACAATCTGTGTGATATAAATTAAAAAACGGAGACATGCTCCAATTTGAATAATGATTAGGTTCAGTGACTGATATTTGGATAAATCAAAGTTGAGTGACCTTCCTTATTTTACCCAACCTTTTTTGGTTGGACTTTGCCGACAACAGATTAACTTGCCAATTTTGACAACCGTTGAACATAATTTATAATTTTGAAATCCAATAGTTGGAAAGAAAATAATAAAAATCTGATGCAAGCTTTATGGTTCATTAAAGCAGAAGGGACCTAGTCCCCCTCAACCCCCCATGAATTGGAAGATTGTGTTTTTTCCTTTAGACTTTGTACATCTATAAAATACAATACTGCAACCCCACCCCCCCCCCCCCCCCCCCCCCCCCCCCCCCCACTGTCCCGCAGCTTGAAATCATACTATTCTCGTTATTCACCACCCTACCTCCCTTTCCAAATTACAATTTTCTAGCTCTGTCCCAGCCGTGCATCAAATGACTTGGAATTTGCAACCGTCCATATTTGATTGTCTTTGATGTAAGCAAATGACACACAAATTGCATGTATTGGACATACAACGAATACAAAATTCTTTTATTATTATATGTTTTTGGTTTTATTTGAAAAAAGCTGTTGAAGTTGTTTCGTAATTTGATGTCTTTGGATCTTAACTTTTTATTCTATTTTTGAGGACATTTGGAACTGTTGCAAAAGATTTTAAGGGTTTGATTCATTGTAGTTCTCTTGACCTCCTACAAACATGGTGTTATAATCAAGTAACAGAAGAACATATATGCAATTGTATACATTGATGCAAATAATTAAGACGAGGTGTTATTTGCAAAGTAGAATGTTGGGTAGTTTTGCAAATTTTGACATTTATTGAAATTTGAAACTGACACACTATTGTTCAAGTGCAATTGATAAGCAAAGAAAATGTCAATGTAGGTTGTATGGGGAACGAGTTCTATGGTTGATGCAGAAAAAAGGTTATTGGCTAATGCGTTGCAAGATCCAGATAACCAGCATTTTGTATTGCTCTCTGATAGGTACATGTTTTAAACTAAATGTGATAATATTTTCTTGAGAAGCATATCAAGTGTGATATTAATTTCATTTTTTTGTTTGTTGTTTGTTAATTTCCTGATTTCTTGTAATGTTTTCTGTGTAGCTGTGTACCCCTTCACAATTTCGATTATATCTATCAGTTTCTGTTGGGCACAAATATCAGCTTTGTTGATTGGTAAATAATCTATATAAATTTTTGTGATAAGCTTATTATTTTGATTGAATTTTACCCATTATCTTGTATTATGTTGATTTAACCGATTATTTGATGTTCAGTTTTGAAGATCCAGGTCCCCATGGCAATGGCAGGTATTCTGAGCATATGCTACCAGAAGTCGAGAAAAAAGACTGGAGAAAAGGCGCACAGGTGAGCTCCCTAATATTTACAAGTTGCCTTGGGACTTGGTAAAAGATTTTCAATAGCACAAGACTTGTAATAGTATGTTAGGAGCCTTTGGGATAGGCAGAGTCTGCATCAAAAACGAATTTATCTGAATTTTTGTTGATTTGCCAACTTGACTGATTATTGAATTGATTAATTATGCAGTGGTTCACTGTGAAGCGACAGCATGCCGTGCTAATTCTTACAGATAGCCTCTACTATAACAAGTTCAAGCACTATTGCAAGGTGTGCTGAACTTTCATGCACTCAAATGCACATACACATTCAGTTTTCTTCTCGCTCATTTTGGTTTGTTTACTTATTTATGACAGCCAGGAACAGAAGGCAAGAATTGTTACGCTGATGAGCACTATTTACCTACCCTTTTCAATGTTAGAGCATTTTCTTTAATGCACTTCAATTTATTAGTTTTGAGATTAAGTTTTTGGAAATTATCCTTGTTAACAATTGGTGTGTTTTAGATGGTAGATCCAAAGGGCATAGCAAATTGGTCGGTCACACATGTTGACTGGTCAGAGGGGAAATGGCACCCAAAAGCATATCGAGCTGCTGATGTCACCTTTGAACTGCTTAAAAATATTTCGGTGGGTTGGTTATAATTTTCCATTCATTTTATTTTTATGAAACAATCTACGTAATTATGTAGTCTTTGTTTTTAAAAATAAACTTTGGTATGCAGTCAATTGATCACAGCGTCCACGTCACCAGCAATGCGCATGTAATTCTCTCTCTCTATTTTTTTTTAAAAGATTTGACAGCATCGTGATGCGTGTGCAGAGGGATTGGTATAATAAGTTGATAGTATGTTCTTTATGTGATCTCTACTCTGTATTGTCCATTATAATTTTTTTCTTCTTATAGATTTAATGTTTGAAATGACAGAAACAAGTTCAACAGAAGCCATGTCTATGGAATGGGATGAAGCGCCCTTGCTATCTCTTTGCCAGGAAATTTTACCCCGAGTCCCTTGACAATTTGATGAATTTGTTTTCTAATTTCACGGTCTTTTGAGAAATTGATCTTAACATTCTTGCCCAACAGGCAACAGTTGCATCATTTTGAAAGCTGTAACTAGGTTTAGATTGAATCCTCCTGCTTGTCGTTCTTTATTTTGAATTTTTCTTGTTTATTATTTTTTTCGCTACTTTTAGTGTAGTTCAACGGGAATGTCATGTTGCCAAGCTTTAGCATTTCTAAAGATTATCCATGCAATTATAATTTTAGGTATACTATCAATTTTTTGGATATTACCAAGACCCGTATACCCGTATACCATCAATCTTTTTTTTTTTAAGGTCAGTGAGCAATGGCTCACTAACATTTTGTATCAAGTAAAAGAAATATTTACAATGTCATAGTACGCCTGGGCAAAGCCCCAGATGAAAAAACCAGAATAGTTCTCCATTACATGAGGTGAGCAATATAAAATAAACTATCTAGCAAATAGGACCTCTAGTAAAACACAGTAACAGCTAGATTGATCTCTTTCCTGCTGACTCCGATGGGCATACACGGTCAGGGCAGGGACAAATGTTTTGGTCATGGCCAAACTGGAGACAGTTGTAGCACCGGCCTTTTCAGGCTGCGCTTGTGGGGTCCGCGGGGAGGGGAAGAGAGGGGCGGGTTTGGACATGTTGGCCTCCCTGAGTGATGGCCACCAAAGACCAGGGGTTTTGATCAAGGAAGTAGTTCCACGGTTGGTTTTGTGGAGGTAGCGGTTGAGAGATGTGTCTAGTTGGATTGTTGGAATCCAAGGCCGTAGCATAGGAGTTCTGAGGGAAGCCCGGGGTTGGTGCCAGAGCATTAATGGCATATTTAGTGAGGTCATCCAACCATCTCCAGTCGGTATGGCTCTGGTGCGGCCTCCCATCCTCTTCGTAACCCAGCAATTGGTAGGAAAGGAAAACATTGTGGTGCCATTAGTATCTTCAGCACCATATGATATGCCCTTTTGAAATGCCCTTTTGAAATGCCCTTTTCTCCCCTCCATGCCCCGCTGCACGGCCCCCCACTAGGTCCTCCTCCTTCCTCTCCGTCCTCCATGGCCTCCTCTCCTCCCTCTAATCCCCACCAGACCTCTCTTCTCTGCTTCCTGTCCCCCCTTGCGGTTCATGATCAGCTCATGGTGGGTCTAAACAATACTATTCTCTTCTCAGTAAGAGATGGATGCCCAGTGCCCTCGCGCGAGGACCTCTGTCAGGCTCTCTGCCGCCACTATGGCGGCCATGCATATAGCTGGTTCTTAGCAGCCGTCTCCCGTGGCTACCTGGTTACAATTCCGGATTGGCTCTCTTCGGATGTTATTGAGGGGGATGCTGATTACTGGGAGGTTTCTCATCATCTTCTTCTCTTGCCTTGGCAAACGCAGAACAGAACATACACTCTACCCCCGGCGTTTCCCATTGAGATCACCATTCACAATTTCCCTCTGGATTTTTGGCACCCCTACTATTTTCGGCAGGCTGTATCCTCCATGGGGGTTCTAATTGGGGTCTCAGAGCAAGGACTCCGGGGCACTCAAAAGGATCAACTCCGGTTGCGACTTCAATGCACGGACCTCGATCTCATTCCCACTAATTTACTCATTGGCCATGGCTCTCAGTGGTCCAACTGCAAAATCGAGCTCCACGGCCTGTTGGAAAGGTCCGTCAGTGACTGGCCCCCGCCTCAGTCCCCACCTCCACCTGAGGACCCCCACCCGGAGCCATTATGGCACACCCAGGGGCCGCTGCCGCCTACGGAGCTTCCGCCCTCCTTAGCCAATGGACCGGGTACGCTAAGGTGGTGCCCTTACAGCATGGTGCATATCCGACGAGGGGTTCCGGCGGCTCAGGTAGGATTCCTACCCTCCGGGTCTACTGGTATTCTCCCTACGCCAAGCGCATTTGGGCTGGGGAGACCGGTACACTGCGGAGCTGCAGCGCCTCAGAGGATACCGCTATCAGCACTGTGCACCAATGCGTCCAAAACCCATCATTCCAGTGCAGCCAACCGTGCAACAATGCGTCCAAAACCCATCATTCTATTGCTACCCAACCGCGTCTTGCCATTTGTCCTCTCCAGGCTACACGACAGCAGGGAAGGTTCCAGGGAAACGGTTTAATTCAATTGCCCTCTTGTCTTATTGGGGTCACGCCAGCCGGACAGGGTAATCCGACTACAAATATAGATATCCCAAAAGTGTCCTCATTCCACCCTCCCACTGCCTCTTCTCTCAATAGTTCTCAGCTTCCTCTTGCTCGCTCCACCTAGCGCTCTACTCTCACTCCTCTCTACCCCACTCAGGACATGGCTAATATCTCCCAAGAAGATGAAGCGATGATCCAACGCTTTGTGGGTCTCTCTACTGTCGAATCAGCCATCATCCCGATCAAACTTCCCCCAACTGCGGCCACCAGTACGAACTGAGATAGCTCCCTCCTGGTTAAGATAGTGTCGGACCGGACTGCTATAGATACCTTTTTTGCTTCTAACATGTTGGTTGCATGGAAGATTGACCCGGCAACCTCCTTTCGACCGGTCATGCGAAACCTGTATCTAGTGGAGTTCACCAATCAACAGGATATGTTCTCGGTTACTCTTGGTGGCCCCTGGACATACAGGGGCGACTTAGTCGTATTCCGTAAGGTCAGTTCTCAGGTGGACTTACACCCAGACCATATTGGGTTTGCCAACCTATGGGTACAATTTTTCAATATACCCGTTAACTCCTTAACAGACGAAGGCTTGGATATCCTGGCAAGTGAGTTAGGCACCCCGGTCTCACCGCCGGTTGAGGGCTTTGTGAATGGCACTCGCTTTGTCAAGATCAAAATACTGGTCCAATTAGACAAGCCCTTAAGGGACACGGTGACCCTCGACCATCCAACTCTGGGCCACATTGAAACCCACTGTCATTTTGAAAAGGTCAGTAGAATTTGTTTGTTTTGCGGTAAGCTCGGTCATGAGCTGATGGGCTGTGAGGACCGCGCACGATTAACAGAACTCCTCCAGCAACCTCCGTACGCCGGTCAGTACAATTTAGCGGAGGTCCTTGGGCCCAAGTTGGGCAAATGGGTCTCCAATGCAAGGTTTATTCCTTTGGTGCGATCTATCTCCTCCAGCCAAAGATACAAGCGATACTTGGGTCAGGATTTTCGTTATGGCACGTCCAACCCGGAGCAGTTCGGACAGGACCAGCAACAAAGGCAGGGTCTACAAGTGCCGTCAGCCCACCTTTCTTCCTCTTCATCCTCTCTAGTCATCCCTCAACCAAAAAGACCGAGGCCGGCGGGCTTGGATTCGCCGGCACGGGAGTTATGAGTCTCTTCTTGTGGAACTGTCGAGGGAGCAGAGGCTCGACAGTTGCCACTTTGAATAGATACCTTCGCTGCACGCGCGCCCAACTTGCGTTCATCTCCGAGACCCGGTGTGGTCGCATAGTGGCTAATAGGCGAATCTAGGAGCTACCCCTCTCTCACTCTTTCATAGTCCCTTCGGAGGGTCTGTCTGGGGGTCTCTGGCTGATTTGGGAAGACGACATCCAAGTGCAGGTCCTAAACCATGGGAAGCATTACATCATGGCAGAGGTGAGTCTCAGAGATGGAAATGAGAGTTGGGGCTTTGTGGGAATTTATGGTGATCCGGGTAGGTCATTGAATGGGCAGATCTGGGCAGAGGTACAGTCCTTTGTCAATCAGTTCGAAGGCCATGCTCTTATTATAGGAGACTTTAATGCAATTAAGGCCCAGGAGGAGAAATGGGGTGGTTCCAGTAGCCTCAGCACTAATAACCGAAGCTTCCGGAGCTGGATTCACTCAATGGGCTTAGTGGACCTTGGGCATAACGGGCCTTGCTACACATGGTCTAATGGCCAAAGTGGCACAGCCTATATTGCTCAACGCCTTGACTGAGGTCTAGCCACTGTTTCGTGGATGCTACAGTACCCCAATTCGGCCATCTTTCATCTTCCTAGATTTGGAAGCGACCATCTCCCCATCCTCTTGCGTACAGCTCCAAAGCCACTTAGGGGGAAACAGAAATTTCGGTATGAAAACTGGTGGGGTTTGACGGAAGGCTTCAATGGTGTATGTGAGAAGGCAGCAGGAACTGGAACCAGCGGTCGCGTCTGAACTGGCCCTGCAAAGGCAACATTCCATAATCCTAAAGCAACAAGAGGCGTACTGGCACCAGCGGTCGCGTCTGAACTGGGCTGTTTTAGGCGACCGTAACATAAAGTTTTATCATGCTACGGCAGTCACTAGAAAGCGGCGCTGCCAAATCAGGACCATTCAGGCCTCCAATGGCTCTTGGATAGTGGAAGAGAAGGAAATCAGAGGGCTCTTTGTCAACCATTTTCGGGAAATCTATAGCAAGACAGCTACAGTTCCCATTGAGCAGCTATATGATCGCGATTTCTTGCAGCAAATACCCGGCATCCCCTCCACGGCCCATAATGCCCTCTCCATAGTGCCCTCAGAACTAGAGATTTACCAAGCTTTAATGTCTCTAGGCCCGAACAAGGCCACCGGCCCTGATGGCATTACGACCGGCTTACTTCAGCAGCAGTGGGGTTTCTTTAAGGGGGCCGTGGTAGCCCAGGTGCTGGATTTTTTTCAGAAGGGTAGTATGCCGCCTAATATTTCCCGTTCTAATCTGATTTTGATACCCAAAATTGAGGATCCGACCCGCGTGGGGGACTTCCGCCCGATCTCTGTTTGCAGCGCTATTTACAAAATTATCTCCAAAATTCTAACTTTGCGACTTAAACCTTACATTGGGATGTGCGTATCTCGGGCTCAGTGTGCATTCCTACCGGGCCGTGAGATTTCTGAAAACATCATTCTTCTCAGAGAAGTTCTTCACTCCTTTAATCAGCATGGTTACAAAAACAAAGAGTTTTGTCTGAAGGTGGATCTAGCCAAAGCATTCGATAAGATGGATTGGGATTACATTGCCGAAATTCTCCCCATCTATAATTTTCCGGCGAAATTTGCAACATGGGTCTTACAATGCATCAAATCAGTGGAGTTTTCGATCATACTTAACGGGTCCGGGGATGGATTCCTTAAGCCTTCAAGTGGGCTGCGCCAAGGCTGCTCCCTCTCTCCTTATATCTTCATTCTAGGCATGGATCTGCTCTCTCGTAAGTTACACTCCCTGGTTACTGATAGGTCTCTAAAAGGTGTATGTCTTGCACCATCAGCCCCTCCAATCACTGACTGCCTCTACGCGGACGACCTTGTGCTTTTTGGGGAGGCTAGGGAAGGGGAAGCCCGGTTGCTGATCAAAACTTTGGAAGACTTCTCGAGTGTCTCGGGTCAAAGAGTGGGACCCAGAAAGAGCTCGATCTGGTTCAGTAAGAGCACACCCCAACAGGATAGGGACCTTATCTCTGGCGTATTTCTGGTCCCCCTAACAATTCATCTGAGTCATATTTGGGAGCTCCAGTACATACAAACCATGCTGCATACTCATTCCTCATTGACAAAGTGGCTTCCAAATTGCAACTTTGGAAAAGCAAACTGCTTTCTCACGCAGGCAGGGTACTCCTGATCAGGACGGTCCTCTTGGCCTTGCCGGTTTATTACATGGCAACCTCAAACATTCCCAAACAGGTCATTAAGGACATTACCTCGATTGTTCGACGGTTTTTTTGGGGCAAAGTGGATAAACCGAGGTACATGGCTTACTTAGCATGGGATAAAATAGCAAAACCGATAGGAGAGGGAGGGCTAGGCATTCGGGTCTTGAGCACTATGAACCAGGTCTTTTTAATGAAATTCCTATGGAAACTGGTAGCCGGATCAGAGGCTCAGTGGGCTGAGGTAGTCAGAGCAAAATACCTTCCAAGAAGCTCATTGTGGCACTCTAAGAGAATCTATAACTGTACGGCTTTTTGGCGTGCTTTGATGTCCAGTAGGGAGCTTATGAAACCTTGGGTGTCATGGCACTTGGGGAATGGAGAGCTATGCGGGGCAATGACTCAACCATGGTTTGCAGGAGCCCTGCTAGCCAAACCAATGGGGGAGTCGCAGAGAAAGATGAATGTCAAAGACTTATGCTCCCAGGATGCCCCTGTTTGGGATGTCAACACTCTAGTTGCACCGTTTGGGTACACTAATGCTTTGCATATTGTGCACCATGTTAGACCACCCACTCCCGCGGCAGGTCGGGATAGGTTGATTTTTCACCCCTCAACAAACGGCCAATTTAGTGTGAAGAAAGCATATAACTTGCTCACTCAGGGGGAGCAGCAAACCGATCCCCAACAGAAAATGCTCTGGAACATTGTCTGGCGAAGGGGGAACGTGGCCCCCCGGGTTTGGTTACACATCTGGAAGTTGCTCCATGATGCGGTACCACTAGGGGAGATTATACAAAAGAGAATCCACAGCACCAATCCGAACTGCCAGCTGTGTGGTCAAGGGGAGGAGACTGTCACGCACCACCTCTTACACTGCCAATTTGCCAAGCTGTGCCACTTCGCGGGACCTCTGGCAATCCGATCAGAATATCTGACTGGTTCTTTGTTGCAGGTACTGCTACAACTTAGCCCGGAGATGGATGACGGTCAATGGTCCATGTTCCTCAACTCGATCTGGGCGCTTTGGCGTTGTCGTAACGATGGTACATATGGCAAAACGGCTCCGTCACTGCCAACCTTCAATTCCTACTTTAAGTCGATACAATGGGAAACCGACATGGGGGCGGTACCAGTTGGTAAGCTGCCTTCTCCTGCCTCTGCTTCGAATAGCTCCCCTGCGCAACTACACGAGTATACATGTTTCACAGATAGGTCCTGGTCCCCTGGCTGGTCTGGTGGACTGGGAATAGTGGTCTTTAAAAATGAGGAGCTAGTGCAGTATCGATCTGCAAAAACTGCAGGTATCAGCCCTTTAATGGTGGAAGCTCTGGCACTAGAGGCAGCTTGGGAGGTCGTAACGACGCTGGGTATTTCTCAGTGCTCCTTTTTATCGGATTGTAAAGTGCTGGTGGATGCAGTCTCCAATGGATACCCTCCAACAGAGGTGGATTGGGAGGCTTTCACGGTTATTCTGAAGCTCTGGGAGGTCTTCAAGTCCAAGCCGTTGTTCAATTGTGTTCATATTGATAGGAGTTTGAATACTTTAGCAGATAGATTAGCAAAACTGGGAAGGTTATACGGTTGGGATTGTACCGGATTTACCTTTCCTTGTTTTGGTGCTTAACGGGTGCAGGTATAGGATCAGGACTAGGGGTTTTTTTATATGCTGTTGATCAGTCCTAAGTTTTACTGGAATGTAATGGCCTACGGGTCTCTTGGTTAACAAAAAAAAAAAAAAAAAAAATCCTCTTCGTAACCGCTCTCAATTTTTAATAGACCCCAAGATCGTATACCATCAATCTTGAAGGATCGTTTCACAATTCTGTCGCGGAGCATGGATTACCGACCTACTACGTATAAATAACAAGCAAGCTTAATTTATGGTTAGATTATCCTATGAAATGCAAGGAAGAAGAAAAAGTCTTCTTGGTTTGCTCTTTTGGTGACCACACACAAACTAAATTTATGGTTCCAACTTGCAATTGGAATTGGTAAACCAGCCCACTTGCTCCCATCGCAATCATGTATTTATAGTATTTATAGTTGCAACTTGCAAGTTGATGGAACCGTATTCAATGCAACTCTAGCTACTATAACTCATGTGTGCATATATATATGATAAAACCATGTAAAATTGTTAACTAGATGCTCTATTGTCTATTGTCTATGAAAACAACAGTAATTTATATAAGATAAAACCATGTCAACATTAGACTTGTATCAATCAATCCTTTTCAGTACTGACAAAAAGTCAAATGTAAAATAAAACTATCCCACTGCAGAAGTTCTTTGTACACAAATCAGGTGCTGTCTCGCTAAATTGCGAAAAGGTCCTTTTTCAAGAATAACAATTGCATAGTAAACCCGTATTAATTTAATACGAAATGATATCCTAGCTAGATTTATCCATGATATTTACTAAGCGATTAGCGGTGTAACCGTGTTCCTAAATATCAAACCATCAATTCTCACCCTAATAAACTAAACTTGTAATCGTTGAATAGTCCGCATATTTTGACAAATTATAAGTGAAGTAATTAACGGTCTATACTCCACCAGGGTACCTAATATAAGTCTCTCTCTCTCTCTCTCTCTCTCTCTCTCTCTCTCTCTCTCTGTCTGAACATTAATTGTGTTTATCCAATTATATATCTGAAAATCTCACTAGCAATGGGCTGCAATACTTCACGCCCCAAAGTTGAGAAATTCGACTGCGTGCGGGTTGTTCACATCAACGGGTATGTAGAAGACTACGATGGACCCGTTACCGCCAGTCAAGTAATGGGTGAATCGGCCTCCCGGTACGTGCTATGCTCCTCCTCCAAAATCTTTTATTCTGGCACACATGCTTGCAAGCCCGGAGACCCGCTCGAACCCGGTCGGATCTACTTCCTGCTACCCATTTCGATATTGCAATCAGAGGCGAGCCCGGCTGACTATGCTTGTCTTATGAACCGCTTGACCTCACTTGCAAAGAAAGGCGGGTCGCGTGCGAAAGGACCGAGTATGATCAACTCAATACTTGACCAGGCCAGGTATGAATCACCGACTCGGGCTTGTGACGGAGCCGCGTCAGGCAACAGTCAGGCAGATGTACCACTGGATCGGGAATTTGTAACTGAGCCGGGCATGTGGTGCTCTAGGAGTGCTTGGAAGCCATGTTTGGATCGTATCGATGAGTCATTCGGGCGATGAGGATAGATTCAATGCGCAGCAATATTGGAGGTGGTGAATTAGTGGAAATATTAGACAATGGCAATGAAGTTAGAGAAAAGATAGGGAAAAATATTGGTGTTATCTTGTAAGTTTAACTATATATTACCCTCTTTATTAATTATCTAGCTACATGTTTTGTGTTTGTTTCTGTTAATACTTTTTTTTTTTTTTTTTTTTTGAAAGGGGTTTCTGTTAATAGTTACATTTGAAGCGATAGTGTTAGCGTAGATATGTGAAATTTGAGGATCTTTTGTATTTTATATTTTCTCTGTTTTCCGACTTT
>JAJGRW010000074.1:439046-604197 GCA_025461045.1 Carex parvula | reverse complement strand
ATTCGTGCCAATTTAAAAATGTGAACTGAGAGTAAATCTGGGCCGTCTGTTTCGGTCAGGTTCAGTCAGGTACCTGGGAGGATACGAATTCATGAAGCGAGCCCAATCAAAATGTCGCGTCGCTTGTCGCTTGTCGTGCGAGTTTCAAAGGAAGAATGCGCGAATCAAGGGTGATTGAGAAGGAATTAATGGGTTGGCCATTCTGTGGCCCAAATGGAACCTCTACCTCGCCCAAGAAAATAAATCAGCAGGCCATGACCCAGGTTGACTAGCCCACATCCTGTATTTAAAAGCAACATTTAATGATATACGAACAGACAATTAAAATAATTTTTAAATACAGAGTGAAGAACACACACACACGTATATAGCACGGATCTTCTGTTTCCACATGTCTAGAAGCAATCCTGAAGCGTCCTTCATTTTGGAACTTGGAAGTTGGAAATAGAACAAGTTTCTATTAATTTTTCACCAGTCACCACTGCTACATGAAAACATACATGGAGACAGAAGCAGAAAATAAGAAAAGAAGGGACCCCTGAAAGCACGGAAAATAAATCTGCTGTGATTCTTAGGGGATCACAGGACCCTGCGATCCGATCTCAACTGTTGGTATTTCTTGAGATGCGTGCATAAAAATTTACTTTTTGAAAACGTTTCCGAAATCCGTGCACGGAAAAATTTGAACCGTTGATCTCGGAATTTCAGGATCCTGCGATCCCTCTCGGAATCGCAGCAGATTCGGACTCGAAAGCACGATAAAACACTAGTCCTAGGCTATACAATATACATACATACTGGTACTCAGTTTTATCACTCAATTGCTTCTCTCTTGTCCAGACTCCTCTTCATCTTGATTTAATCTCTATCAGCATCGATCGGTTGGATCTGATCTCGGTATGTTCTCATTCTCTTTCTATTATTTGTTCTGTTCAATTTGGAGCTACGATACAAGTAGATTCGATTTCTCTTGCTTTCGCAGTGATTATGATTTGCTTCAGAGCTTCAGAAAGAAGCATTTGGTTACCTTTTTATTTTATTTTTCATGGGGCTTGATAAGCTGAAAACGAAGAATAATAGGGATTAGATTTCTGATTGACCTTCTTGTTTGATGATTATCCATAAAGGTGGATCAGTCTGAGGATTAGCTCAGATTTTTGTGTACTCTTGAGATTTAGCGCAGCAGAGAATAGACGACGAGCAGGATTGATTTATCTTACCTTTTACTTGCTAGTTTTACTATAGAAGGCCTGATATGAATTCTTTACTTTTAGCTTTTAATTAAATCAACAACAAATGTTTAGGTCAGTTTTAGGGCAAAACATTTTCAACACTTAAGGGGAACCAAAAAGTTTCTTTTTTTTTCTTCTTCCTTCCTTCTTCTTGTATGCCAATCCTGTGTGCAAATGTGTGTATGTGCCCGCTTAAGAGTTTTTTTTTTTTTTATTGAGCCTGGAGGATGCTAAAATATACCATCTGTACATCCTGTATGATTAGGTACTGATCTGAATTGACACGACATGCTTGATACAGTTACCAGGATTCACTATTATTTAACTGATGCAATTTTGTTCTTATTGTTGTTAGTGTCGCTATTGATACTGCTGCTATTGTCACAATTAGAAGGCTTTACAAGGGATTATGTTGCTCTAGTGTTATCTGGTCTCTAGATGAAGATTGAAAAATCCTGGTACCATATCACTACAAAATCACAGCCATGCCGCCACCTCCACGTGCTAGACCTTCTAGAAGGCCTGTGTGGATCATAATCCTAATCGCCTTTTTTTGTGCTGTGCTTATTTGGGCTTATGTGTACCCATCTGACAAGCCTTACAAGTCATGTTACTACATCTTCTCTTCTGACAAGTGTAACAGTTGGCCCCCACCAACCCCGACTAGGGTTTACACTGATGAAGAGATAACCTCGCGAGTGGTGATAAAGGACATTCTCTCTGCACCTGCTGTGCAGTCCAAAAACCCTAAAATAGCCTTCATGTTTCTGACACCCGGTTCATTGCCTTTCGAGAGGTTATGGGAGAAATTCTTTCAGGTAGACTGTTATTACTTATTACTTGGGAAATTTGCAGCTGTGAACATTAGAAACCTAAAAATATCATGTAGGCCCCGCAAAACAAGAAACGTCATGCATGTTCCCTTTAAAACATAACAATACTAACGTTTCCTCTGCTTTCCTAGTTTCTATAAAAAAAGATTACCAAATTAGGTAGGGTAGTTTTATGCACATTTTGACAAATTGGGAAGAGGCAGGAACATGTGATATCTTACAGGGGCATCCCCAATACTTAGTTTTGTTGGGATTAAGGATGATTTTTCTAGTTCTGAAGGGGTACATGATTTCTGAGATTTTTTAAGGGTTGCATGGTACTGTTGCTATTATGTTTTAAGTTGTTTATGTGATTGAATCGGGGTAATTACCAAGAACTTACCCCACTGGTACATGGATTAGTTCAAGGCTGATACAGAAATCCTAAGTCAATCAGCAAAGCCAAATCAAGACAAAGGAACCAAAAAGAAATGCGAAGAAAAGTATCAGTAGTTGTAGTGCTATGCAGCTGACATATACCAGTTTTGGTTATATACTAGCACAAACAAAATCATTGTAGTAACTATGTGATGCTTGCTTCTACAATGATGTGGTTGTTTGCACAGGGGCATGAAGATAGGTACACAATATATGTGCACGCATCACGAGAGAAAACGGTGCATACAAGTGCATTATTTATTGGCCGTGACATCCGCAGTGAAAAGGTTTCAGCTTTTACATTTTTTACCATTTCATTTCCAAGTTATAATCAAGGTGCAGCAGCTGGTACTTTACTGTGGGAATTGTCTCAAAGAGACCCCAAAAGATGAAAAATTAGAGAATTAGTGTTATTGTGTGAAAAAATAAAGATTACTTTAAATATAATGATTGTTAAATATATGAGGGCTCAACTGGTGAAGTTTAGGGAATTTTTTGAGCAACTTCTCTTTTAATAGAAACTGTGAAGGGTAGAGGATTGTTTTAGGAGATAGTGCAAAACCTAATCTAGAAATACCCTTTTTATTTAATTGGAAATTATTGTGGTGTACAAAATGACACACATAATGTGTGAATATGTTTGTTCATATAATATATCATATTCACAGAATTCAAATTAATCGAGCAATGAATAAAAAAGAAAGTGAGGAATTAAAAAGAAAAAGCTACGTACTGAAGGTATTATACTATTTATTATTTGAATTTTTTGCAAATGCCTGCCATCATTTTAAGTCATTTGTGTGTAACAGCCAATTTTCTGATATTTACATTTCGACCTATAGTATGTTTAATAATAAATCTGTCATAAAAATATTAATAGTTCAACAATTGTTCCCTTCTAGATAACTTAAATGGAAAAATAAACTTAAATAATAAACTGTTGCTTTTCAAATAAACTACTGATGAAATTTTTTGCATTATATGTTATAGGTCTTTCAGCTTACCTTCTATTTATTTAGTCACTTTAACTTTCAATCCATCCAGCCTTTAGCTACTAACCTTCAATTTTATTTTAAAGTAGGTCATTGTTTCCATTTGAAGGTCAAACCACATTCAAATTTTGAACCAATTTACTAACAATTGAATCAATTCAACTATTACATGTCAAACTAATTGTTTTTTAATAATGATTTTTGAGAAAATATGTTTTGCGTGATTATACGGGTTGGAAAATTTCAAAATTGTTGAGAAAATATGTTTCTGCAATTATAGTTTTACAAGCTAAACAACTAGATTACAATCTGTGTGATATAATTAAAAAAACGGAGACATGCTCCAATTTGAATAATGATTAGGTTCAGTGACTGATATTGGATAAATCAAAGTTGAGTGACCTTCCTTATTTTACCCAACCTTTTTGGTTGGACTTTGCCGACGACAGATTAACTTGCCAATTTTGACAACCGTTGAACATAATTTATAATTTTGAAATCCAATAGTTGGAAAGAAAATAATAAAAATCTGATGCAAGCTTTATGGTTCATTAAAGCAGAAGGGAGCTAGTCTCTCCCAACCCCCCATGAATTGGAAGATTGTGTTTTTTCCTTTAGACTTTGTACATCTATAAAATACAAATATGGCAACCCCCCCCCCCCCCCCCCCCCCCCCCACACTGTCCCGCAGCTTGAAATCATACTATTCTCGTTATTCACCACCCTACCTCCCTTTCCAAATTACAATTTTCTAGCTCTGCCCCAGCCGTGCATCAAATGACTTGGAATTTGCACCCGTCCATATTTGATTGTCTTTGATGTAAGCAAATGACACACAAATTGCATGTATTGGACATACAACGAATACAAAATTCTTTTATTATTGTATATTTTTGGTTTGATTTGAAAAACTGTTGAAGTTGTTTCGTAATTTGATGTCTTTGGATCTTAACTTTTTATTCTATTTTTGAGGACATTTGGAACTGTTGCAAAAGATTTTAAGGGTTTGATTCATTGTAGTTCTCTTGACCTCCTACAAACATGGTGTTATAATCAAGTAACAGAAGAACATATATGCAATTGTATACATTGATGCAAATAATTAAGACGAGGTGTTATTTGCAAAGTAAAATGTTAGGTAGTTTTGCAAATTTTGACATCTATTGAAATTTGAAACTGACACACTATTGTTCAAGTGCAATTGATAAGCAAAGAAAATGTCAATGTAGGTTGTATGGGGAACGAGTTCTATGGTTGATGCAGAAAAAAGGTTATTGGCTAATGCGTTGCAAGATCCAGATAACCAGCATTTTGTATTGCTCTCTGATAGGTACATGTTTTAAACTAAATGTGATAATATTTTCTTCAGAAGCATATCAAGTGTGATATTAATTTCATTTTTTTGTTTGTTGTTTGTTAATTTCCTGATTTCTTGTAATGTTTTCTGTGTAGCTGTGTACCCCTTCACAATTTCGATTATATCTATCAGTTTCTGTTGGGCACAAATATCAGCTTTGTTGATTGGTAAATAATCTATATAAATTTTTGTGATAAGCTTATTATTTTGATTGAATTTTACCCATTATCTTGTATTATGTTGATTTAACCGATTATTTGATGTTCAGTTTTGAAGATCCAGGTCCCCATGGCAATGGCAGGTATTCTGAGCATATGCTACCAGAAGTCGAGAAAAAAGACTGGAGAAAAGGCGCACAGGTGAGCTCCCTAATATTTACAAGTTGCCTTGGGACTTGGTAAAAGATTTTCAATAGCACAAGACTTGTAATAGTATGTTAGGAGCCTTTGGGATAGGCAGTGTCACACCCCCGGACAACCCGCCGCGCATTTAAACGCAAGGCGTTAAGCACATCACATACATTATCAATAATACAACCAACAAGCCACTATATTAAACATAAAAAGGAGTTCACAAACAAATAGAAAGGGAAAATATGTCAGACATGGCTAGTCAAACAGTTACCGCCATGTCTACACAATATTTAGTTCATACAAATATAATTTTAAACAAATAGTGGCTACTTTAAGAACTTCCGCAAATTCCTCACTCGCGGCCTTCCTCCATGTCTTCTTCTCCATTTCCTGGAACTCACATAAAAGGTGGTACGGTGAGAGATCGAACTATCTCTCAGTGCGGGATTTAGTTCCAGTCCGGTGTTTTTACAAATCAATGCATTTAATATCCCAAATACAATAAAGTAAAGTTTTCAGAATTTTCCCCCAAATTTCCTATCAATTTAGATATGCAATCTTTTCAAAACAATTTTCATTCCCGCCTCTTTTAAATTCACATTTAAGGTTTTTAAATTCCACACTCTGGAAATCCATGCCCGTACATAGAAATCCGGCGAATCGCCACACAAGGACGACCCGTTCAATCACACTCTAGATGGGCCATTGCGGGGACCCATCCGGCGAACCGCCACACAAGGACGACCCGTTCTGTTCACATTTCACACTCTGGGGGTCTGCCACACACGGACAGCCTGATTTTCAAAACACATGCTGAGCCGCCTCACACGGACGGCTCTAATTTAAAGAAAAACAGTTCATTTACATTTCCCATCCCCAATTCACATTCACAAATTCTGTCAATTCAATTCCATGCATCAAGAACTCCTATCATGCAATTCTAAACAAATTCAAACGAATGTTCGACATCCACAACATGCAGTTTATCTATCAGATTTGAAAAATGTTTACTTACCTCAATCCATGCATTTATGTATTATTTGTAAAACAAGACCAGGAACCCGCACCTGTATTCTCAGCGACTTCGTTTGAGCGTGTATTGGGATCTCGCGTATTCTCAGCGTCTCCTAAAGGCTCGCGGTTTGCTCCTAAGTTTCAACACGCTTGATTAGATTCTCATTTCTACTTAATCTACAGGATTCCTATTCAATTTAACAACCTTAATTTCGCATGACATTCGTAAAGAAATTCTTAATCCTATAGCCCTATTCACAATTTATATTTATTTCATGGCAACTGTCATCCAAGGGTCAAGTACAAGCATTTAATCCACATTAACCTACAAGTCTCGATTCATTTCCCCACAATTCAATTTAATTAACTAAACTACCACCCTCGATTCTTCCCGCCAATTCAATTTGGTAATTAAATTTGAGTAATAACCTTGATTCTTGTATAACTAGACAAATTCTAAAATAGCAGAGGGTTCAATTTGCAAATTGGTTATTGGGTCTAGGGTTTTCGGTTTTGGGTTCAACCACAGGGGTTCGGGTCTTGGCATAGGGTTTCGGGTCTTGGCATAGGATTTCGGGTCTAAGGTATTGGGTTCGGGTCTAGGGTATTGGGTTCGGTCTAGGGTTTGTGGTGGTGGTGGCCGGCGGCACAAGGAAAGGAAAAGGGTAGAGAGAAGGAGGTTCGGGTCTGGGGTTTATGTGGCCGGCGGCATCAAGGAAGGGATAGGGTAGAGAGAAGGAGGTTCGGCTAGAGGGGGAAAACAACAAGGAAAGGGGGGGCCGGTGGTGGGGCTGTCGGCTAGCCAAAGGAGAAGAGGGGGCCGGTGGTGGGGGGGGGGGGGCTGTCGGCTAGACAAAGGAGAAGAGAGGGGTGGCGGCACAAGAGGGAGAGAGAGAGGTGGTTCGGCTGGGCCTCTTGTGGCCGGCGGCAGCCAAGAAGAGAGGGGGAGGGTTCGGCCAAAAAGAGCAAAAGAGAGAGAGAGAGAGAGAATAACTTACAGAAACTTGGAAGAGGGAGAGCACAGGAATGGGAAGAGAGGAGAGGGTTGGGTTTATTATATTATTGAATATGGGCTAAACTTAGAATTACATATTTCTAAATTGGGCTTACTAATTGGGCTAAGCAATATATAATTACAATTATATGCAGAATTTAGATATATCTTTCATGTAAATTATAAAACGTTTTGCTATTTATTTGATTGCCTTTTTATAAATTGTTTTCTGAACTATATATTATTTTTATTTTTGTTTTGTTCTAAATTGGAATCTAAATTTAAAATATACCCGGATTTAGAAGCGTTACATCCTCCCCCCCTTGGAAATCCTGTTCAGTCCCCTGAACAGCCTCGGCGTCTATGTCTTCGAACAATTCTGGGTATGTGGCACGCATCGTTTCCTCCATTTCCCAAGTTGCTTCTCGGCTGGTGTGTCGTCCCCATTGTACTAAGACCTGTTTAATGGTCTTTCGCCGGAGGCTTATTTCTTTGGTGTCCAGTATTTTCATGGGTCGCTCTTCATACACCAAGGTTTCATCTAACCCCAGATTTGAAAAGTCGAGGATGTGGGAGGGGTCTCGGATATATTTCCGTAGTTGAGATACGTGGAAGACTGGGTGTACTTTATCTAGGGTTGGAGGTAGCGCCAGTTCATATGCAAGTGGTCCGATTCTTCTAAGAATTTCAAATGGCCCCACATATCTAGGACTCAGTTTTCCTGCTACGCCAAATCGTCTCACTCCCCTCCTTGGAGAGACCTTCAACCAAACATGATCTCCGGTTTCGAACTCTAGTGGTCGTCTCCTCAAGTCTGCATACTTTTTCTGTCTGTCTCGAGCAGTGTCTAGTCGGTTTAGAATCAGTTGGGTTCTATCCGCGCAATCTTTTACCATTTCTGGCCCTGTTGGCAGTTGTTCCCCGTTGTTTCCCCACCACAAGGGGGTCTTCCAACGATGCCCACACCAAGCTTCAGAGGGTGCCATGTCGATACTGGCATGGTAACTATTGTTGTATGCGAACTCGGCCATTGTCAGATGATCAGCCCATGACCCTTGGAAGTTAATGGCACAAGCCCTTAGCATGTCCTCTAAAGTTTGGATTGTTCGTTCCGACTGGCCGTCCGTCTGAGGGTGGTGAGCGGTACTGAAATTGAGTCGGGTCCCCATTGCCTCCTGAAAGCTTTTCCAGAAGTGCGAGGTGAATCGCGTATCCCGGTCCGATATGATAGTTTCCGGAACTCCATGATATTTGAACTAATATTGAAGAAATAATTCTGCTAATTCTCCACCCGATGTAGGGGTTCGCAGGGGTATAAAGTGGGCTACTTTGGTTAGTGTGTCTACAATGACCCAGATTGAGTCATACTTCTTTTGGGTACGCGGTAACCCAGTGATGAAATCCATAGTAATGATCTGGAACTTCATTTGTGCTTTGGAGTTTGGATACAACAATCCTGCTATCTTTCTCCGTTCGGCTTTCACTTGTTGGCAGGTGATGCACCTAGCCACAAATTCTGACACGTCTTTTTTCATGTTGGGCCACCAAAATTGGGTACGAAGATCCTTATACATCTTCACCTCTCCTGGGTGAATGGTATATCCCGACTCGTGGGCTTCTTGCAGAATTTCCTTTCTCAGTCCCCCCTGTTCTGGTACACACACCCGCTGGTTGAAATAGAGGAGTCCGTCCTCGTTTTCCTTGAAGGTCGACGTTGGATTGGTACGGGCCAATTCCCGGTATTTTTGGTGCTGCTCGTCGTCTTGGCCCTCGTCCCGTATTCGAGACTTTAATTCCGGTTGTACCGATATAGCTGCCAGGGTAAGTACCGCATTCGTCGCGTCTCCTTTAATGTTGGTTTGCTCTTGGATCCAGCTGGTGGATACACACACTCCCAAATTCATGTGTCGCATCTCATTGATCAATTCTGTTTCTTGGGTTATGACTTCTGCCAAATTTGTCGCCCCCTTCCTACTGAGTGCGTCTGCCACCACATTTGCCTTCCCGGCCAAGTATTGTATGTCTAAGTCATAGTCCTTCATCAGTTCCAGCCACCTCCTTTGTCTCATGTTCAATTCTTTCTGGGTAAACAAGTACTTCAAGCTTTGGTGGTCCGTGAATACTCGGCATTTCGCCCCATACAGGTAGTGTCTCCATGCCTTGAGTGCAAAGATAACTGCTGCCAATTCTAGGTCGTGTGTGGGGTAGTTCTGTTCATGGTTCTTCAATTGCCGCGACCCGTAAGCAATTACTCGTCCGTCTTGCATGAGTACACATCCTAGGCCGTTCCTTGACGCGTCGGTATACACCGTGAACTCTTGGTCTGGTTTAGGCAGTGTTAATACTGGGGCACTGGTTAGTAGTTTCTTCAAAGTTTGGAAACTCTCTTCTTGACTCTCCGTCCATTTGAAGGTAGTCCCATTGTGTAGGAGCTGGGTCATGGGTCGGGCTGTCTTTGAGTACCCGGGAACGAAGCGCCTGTAGTATCCCGCTAACCCTAGGAAGCTGCGTATATCCGTTACACTTTTGGGTTGATTCCATTCTACCACTGCCTTGATTTTATCTGGGTCTACACGGATACCTTCTCCTGTCACTACATGTCCCAAAAATTTAACCTCTTTCATCCAAAATTCACACTTAAAGAATTTGGCGTACAATTGGTGTTCCCGTAATCTTTGTAACACTGTACGTAGGTCCTTGGCATGATCTTCTTCCCCTTTTGAATAAATCAGGATGTCATCTATAAAAACAATGACGCAGCAATCAAGTAAGTCGTGGAATACTCGGTTCATCAAATCCATGAATGCTGCAGGAGCATTGGTTAACCCAAATGGCATGACAGTAAATTCATAGTGCCCGTAACGGGTACGGAATGCTGATTTCTCTACATCTTGCGGTTGAATCTTTAACTGATGGTACCCCGATCTCAGACCGATCTTGGAGTAAACGGCCGCACCCTGGAGTTGATCAAATAGGTCTTCAATTCGTGGGAGAGGGTATTTGTTTTTGATCGTGACCTTGTTTAACTCTCGGTAGTCGATGCACAGTCTCATACTACCGTCCTTCTTCCTGACGAATAGTACCGGTGCGCCCCACGGCGATGTGCTTGGTCGTATGAATCCTAGTTCTAAGAGCTCTTCTAACTGAACCTTCAGTTCCTTAAGTTCCGCCGGTGCCATCCGGTACGGGGCCTTAGAGATTGGACGGGTACCAGGGAGTAAGTCTATGTGAAATTCAATTTCCCGATCCGGGGGTATTCCTGGTAACTCCTCCGGGAATACATCGGTATACTCCGAGACTATAGGTACTGACGTTATCTCGTTTTTTTCGTCTCGAGTTGCATTATGGTGACTATAAAGGCGGGACTACCGCTATTGATGAGTCTTCTTGCTTGATTGGCAGATATTGTCGGGGTTCCGCCTCCTCGTTTCTTGAGTCGGACAGAGAGGTCATGGAGACCTGGCCTGTTAATGACCATCCTCCCTTTCAGGCAGTCAACCGTCACACTGTTTCGAGTGAGCCACTCAAGACCCAACATTAAATCATAGAGACCCGTCTTAGAGACTATGGGGTTTATCGGGAATTCCCTCCCCGCTATTTGGAGTTTCAACCCTACGCTTCGAAGTTCTGGGGTGGTATATTGTAGGGCAGGGGTACTTATATTCAATACCTTACCAGAGTCTCGAGTTGGTACACCGTGTTTTTCTACCCACTCCTTTGCTATAACTGAATGACTACAACCAGTGTCTATAAGTACGAAAATAGGAATTCCAGATAGTTCAAACATACCAGTCAGAAGATCAGTGGACACGTCTTCTCCTTCGTACTCTTCAATAGTCGGTGTTCCTCCCATCTCACAGTTGTACTGCTCATGCGCATGCATCCCCACCCTTTGGTTTCCTTGGTTCCCGTTGCGGTTGTTATTGGGAGGATTGTAGCCACCAGTCCCTCTGCCAAGTGGTGCTCGTGTGGGTGGACCCGTATTTCCCACTTGCTGCCCGGAATAACCTCGCGGAGCTGGGCAGTCCTTGATGAAGTGTCCCGGTTTGTTACACCGGTGACACACCCCCAAACGGAAACTGCATTGATCAGGTGAATGGTTACGGCCACAGTAGTTGCACAGGGGTGTTGGATTAGACTGGTAATTAGGCCGGTTATCCCCGTAATTATTTCGGTTCGGGGCCGGTCTCATAGGTTCATCTATCTTGGGTCGCACATTCCTCGATCCCCCGGCTTGGCTGATGCGCCCGTCATAAGACTCCGCGGTGCTTGCTCTTAACATTAAATCCGACAGTTGGTTGGTTCCCGGAATGTCAATGATCTGAGCAAGACGGGGGTTCAGTCCCCCGAGGTATTGTTGTCTGAGGCGGAATTCATCTCTTACGATATCGGGTGCATACCTCATTAGGTTCTCAAACTTGGAGTTATACTCCACCACTAAGCTGTTCCCCTGTTTCAAGCTTGTAAACCGTTGTCGGAGTGCCTCTCTTGACATGGTGTCCATATAGCGGCGTTCGAACTGCCTTTCGAACTCAGTCCACCCCTTCGCATCAGCAGTTTCACCCCACCCACGTTTCACCTCTTGCCACCAGAATCGAGCATGACCCTCCAGCAATTGAGTAGCTAGCTCTACCCAGTGTTCCTCAGGGGCTCTCAAGATTTGAAGTTTATCCTTGATATTTGCGACCCAGTTCTCTGCTGGCAAAGTCATCTGTCCCATCGAAGGTCGGGGGGCGCAATGAGGTGAACGATCGGTAGTATTCAAAGAACGTGTCGGCCTCTCTAGGCTGTCGCTGTTCATATTCCATGGCTACCCTGGTCACCCGCTCTAATCCCTGCAGTAGGGCATTCAGCTGAGGGTTCTCGAGTGGAATCCTAGTGTCGCCATCTGCATCGCTCGTGTTTGAGTTAGTCCTGGTTCCTTTCGCCATCTCTGACTTCGCTGCGCAAAGGGTGCTTGATGTGAGTTTTTCATTCTTCCAGGTTTTATATATATATATATACTTGCATTGTTATTAGTTACAGAGTTCATCGCATGACTTATGGTTATTCAACTCAAGGCAAATAGACGCAATTTAAAGAAGGGATTTAAAATTACGAATCAAACTTTAAATTTCTTTAGATTATAACTGCTCATTTAAAACATTCAACAAAATTTAAGATACATGTGAGGTTTATAACTATATCATTTCCTTTTCCCTAAAGTGCTCTAATCGGTCTCAAAATATCCCTTAAGTATGTCTTTCCTAACGTGATACGTCCAGTCGTTCCGAACTTCTGACATTGTGAATGGTTCTGCTTCCATTTCCGCTCTTATAGCTGGGTCTTCTTCTTCCTTCTGGGGCTTTTCCCCGATGAGCTTGCTCTTATTTCCCGATATTCTCCGCATTTCTGCTCTGACTGGTTGTTCGTGAGGCGGCCAGAACACTAAGCTGCGGTGCGCGCAGTCTATCAGCACGTGGTGCTCTTTGAGCCAGTCCATTCCCAAGACCATTTCGTACGCTCCGGTGTCAGCCACGATTGGGTCCACCCGCCATTTTCCATTCTGCGTGTTCACCTGAAGATCCGGACAGTATTGCTCTTCCACACTATGTTCGAGCCCTGCGAAGAAACGGCGTCTTCCGGTATTCTTCACCCTAAATCCGCTAGCCTCCACTACGTGTGGTGAGATGACGGAGTAAGGACAATTGACGGAGATTGCAGTATTGACAGTGATTCCGGACAAGTCGACCCATCCGACCATTTCCTTGACTCTTGTGGTGGTTGCGAATGTCCTTAGCCAAGTGGGCTGTCCGTTAAATTGATTTGCCATCTAAGGAAAGAATTTATTTTGTTTATTTTCTACAAAATTAAATTAGTTCAATCTTCCAAAAAAAAAGAAAATATCCTTGTTATACTTCAAAATAATTTGTACCGTTACTAAAAGGCATAATCCGTCACTAAATATCATATACATTTGTTACTAATGGTACGCCTAGTTCATATAGTTTGGTCTATGACCTATTGCCGCATCCTATTGCTAGCGCTCTCTTAGCGGAAGTTTATTGATATTGTATAACCTGGCTCTGATACCAACTAAGTTGTCACACCCCCGGACAACCCGCCGCGCATTTAAACGCAAGGCGTTAAGCACATCACATACATTATCAATAATACAACCAACAAGCCACTATATTAAACATAAAAGGAGTTCACAAACAAATAGAAAGGGAAAATATGTCAGACATGGCTAGTCAAACAGTTACCGCCATGTCTACACAATATTTAGTTCATACAAATATAATTTTAAACAAATAGTGGCTACTTTAAGAACTTCCGCAAATTCCTCACTCGCGGCCTTCCTCCATGTCTTCTTCTCCATTTCCTGGAACTCACATAAAAGGTGGTACGGTGAGAGATCGAACTATCTCTCAGTGCGGGATTTAGTTCCAGCCCGGTGTTTTTACAAATCAATGCATTTAATATCCCAAATACAATAAAGTAAAGTTTTCAGAATTTTCCCCCAAATTTCCTATCAATTCAGATATGCAATCTTTTCAAAACAATTTTCATTCCCGCCTCTTTTAAATTCACATTTAAGGTTTTTAAATTCCACACGCTGGAAATCCATGCCCGTACATAGAAATCCGGCGAATCGCCACACAAGGACGACCCGTTCAATCACACTCTAGATGGGCCATTGCGGGACCCATCCGGCGAACCGCCACACAAGGACGACCCGTTCTGTTCACATTTCACACTCTGGGGGTCTGCCACACACGGACAGCCTGATTTTCAAAACACATGCTGAGCCGCCTCACACGGACGGCTCTAATTTAAAGAAAAACAGTTCATTTACATTTCCCATCCCCAATTCACATTCACAAATCCTGTCAATTCAATTCCATGCATCAAGAACTCCTATCATGCAATTCTAAACAAATTCAAACGAATGTTCGACATCCACAACATGCAGTTTATCTACCAGATTTGAAAAAGGTTTACTTACCTCAATCCATGCATTTATGTATTATTTGTAAAACAAGACCAGGAACCCGCACCTGTATTCTCAGCGACTTCGTTTGAGCGTGTATTGGGATCTCGCGTATTCTCAGCGTCTCCTAAAGGCTCGCGGTTTGCTCCTAAGTTTCAACACGCTTGATTAGATTCTCATTTCTACTTAATCTACAGGATTTCTATTCAATTTAACAACCTTAATTTCGCATGACATTCGTAAAGAAATTCTTAATCCTATAGCCCTATTCACAATTTATATTTATTTCATGGCAACTGTCATCCAAGGGTCAAGTACAAGCATTTAATCCACATTAACCTACAAGTCTCGATTCATTTCCCCACAATTCAATTTAATTAACTAAACTACCACCCTCGATTCTTCCCGCCAATTCAATTTGGTAATTAAATTTGAGTAATAACCTTGATTCTTGTATAACTAGACAAATTCTAAAATAGAAGAGGGTTCAATTTGCAAATTGGTTATTGGGTCTAGGGTTTTCGGTTTTGGGTTCAACCACAGGGGTTCGGGTCTTGGCATAGGGTTTCGGGTCTTGGCATAGGATTTCGGGTCTAAGGTATTGGGTTCGGTCTAGGGTTTGTGGTGGTGGTGGCCGGCGGCACAAGGAAAGGAAAAGGGTAGAGAGAAGGAGGTTCGGGTCTAGGGTTTATGTGGCCGGCGGCATCAAGGAAGGGATAGGGTAGAGAGAAGGAGTTTCGGCTAGAGGGGGAAAGCAACAAGGAAAGGGGGGGGCCGGTGGTGGGGCTGTCGGCTAGCCAAAGGAGAAGAGGGGGCCGGTGGTGGGGGGGGGGGGCTGTCGGCTAGACAAAGGAGAAGAGAGGGGTGGCGGCACAAGAGGGAGAGAGAGAGATGGTTCGGCTGGGCCTCTTGTGGCCGGCGGCAGCCAAGAAGAGAGGGGGAGGGTTCGGCCAAAAAGAGCAAAAGAGAGAGAGAGAGAGAATAACTTACAGAAACTTGGAAGAGGGAGAGCACAGGAATGGGAAGAGAGGAGAGGGTTGGGTTTATTATATTATTGAATATGGGCTAAACTTAGAATTACATATTTCTAAATTGGGCTTACTAATTGGGCTAAGCAATATATAATTACAATTATATGCAGAATTTAGATATATCTTTCATGTGAATTATAAGACGTTTTGCTATTTATTTGATTGCCTTTTTATAAATTGTTTTCTGAACTATATATTATTTTTATTTTTGTTTTGTTCTAAATTGGAATCTAAATTTAAAATATACCTGGATTTAGAAGCGTTACAGGCAGAGTCTGCATCAAAAACGAATTTATCTGAATTTTTGTTGATTTGCCAACTTGACTGATTATTGAATTGATTAATTATGCAGTGGTTCACTGTGAAGCGACAGCATGCCGTGCTAATTCTTACAGATAGCCTCTACTATAACAAGTTCAAGCACTATTGCAAGGTGTGCTGAACTTTCATGCACTCAAATGCACATACACATTCAGTTTTCTTCTCGCTCATTTTGGTTTGTTTACTTATTTATGACAGCCAGGAACAGAAGGCAAGAATTGTTACGCTGATGAGCACTATTTACCTACCCTTTTCAATGTTAGAGCATTTTCTTTAATGCACTTCAATTTATTAGTTTTTGAGATAAGTTTTTGGAAATTATCCTTGTTAACAATTGGTGTGTTTTAGATGGTAGATCCAAAGGGCATAGCAAATTGGTCGGTCACACATGTTGACTGGTCAGAGGGGAAATGGCACCCAAAAGCATATCGAGCTGCTGATGTCACCTTTGAACTGCTTAAAAATATTTCGGTGGGTTGGTTATAATTTTCCATTCATTTTATTTTTATGAAACAATCTACGTAATTATGTAGTCTTTGTTTTTAAAAATAAACTTTGGTATGCAGTCAATTGATCACAGCGTCCACGTCACCAGCAATGCGCATGTAATTCTCTCTCTCTATTTTTTTTTAAAAGATTTGACAGCATCGTGATGCGTGTGCAGAGGGATTGGTATAATAAGTTGATAGTATGTTCTTTATGTGATCTCTACTCTGTATTGTCCATTATAATTTTTTTCTTCTTATAGATTTAATGTTTGAAATGACAGAAACAAGTTCAACAGAAGCCATGTCTATGGAATGGGATGAAGCGCCCTTGCTATCTCTTTGCCAGGAAATTTTACCCCGAGTCCCTTGACAATTTGATGAATTTGTTTTCTAATTTCACGGTCTTTTGAGAAATTGATCTTAACATTCTTGCCCAACAGGCAACAGTTGCATCATTTAATAGTGCCATATTATGCGACCCTTTTTTGGAAAGCTGTAACTAGGTTTAGATTGAATCCTCCTGCTTGTTCGTTCTTTATTTTGAATTTTTCTTGTTTATTATTTTTTTCGCTACTTTTAGTGTAGTTCAACAGGAATGCCATGTTGCCAAGCTTTAGCATTTCTAAAGATTATCCATGCAATTATAATTTTAGGTATACCATCAATTTTTTGGATATTATCAAGACCCGTATACCCGTATACCATCAATCTTTTTTTTTTAAGGTCAGTGATCAATGGCTCACTAACATTTTGTATTAAGTAAAAGAAATATTTACAATGTCACAGTACGCCTGGGCAAAGCCCAGATGAAAAAACCAGAATAGTTCTACATTACATGAGATGAGCAATATAAAATAAACTATCTATCAAATAGGACCTCTAGTAAAACACAGTAACAGCTTAGATTGATCTCTTTCCTGCTGACTCCGATGGCGCATACACGGTCAGGGCAGGGACAAATGTTTTGGTCATGGCCAAACTGGAGACAGTTGTAGCACTGGCCTTTCCAAACTGCGCTTGTGGGGTCCGGGGGGAGGGGAAGAGAGGGGCGGGCTTGGACATGTTGGCCTCCCTGAGTGATGGGCACCGAAGACCAGGGGTTTTGATAAAGGAAGTAGTTCCTGTTAGCCTATTCAAGACCTATGTTATAAATTTTTTCTATTATGTTTAGATACTCTTACAAATGACATACTTTCTATTTATAGGTCATATAGTGACCTTTTACAAACCCAAAAACATAAATATAATTAAACATAACACAAATATCAAGTGCATGAATTGCACTATCCAACATGACCCTTGAAAACATAAACAATTAATCTATCTAGAAATTCCAAATACATTCATCTAAACATTTGACTAATTGACCCATTTAATAATTTTTTATTTTCTCAAAAACATTAATTTCAACACTCCTCTGTAATGTTTTTGTTTGTCATACCCAATAATTTCCGAAGATAAACAAACTTGTCACATGGAAGTGCCTTCGTGAAAATGTCCGTCAATTGGTCTCCGGTCTTTACATGCTTGATGAGAACTTCATCTTCAACTGCTTCTCGAATGTAATGATACTTGAGATTGATATGCTTTGTTCGGCTATGAAATACCGAATTCTTTGACATGGCAATGGCAGATTTGTTATCACAAAATAGAACCGTGGCCGCATCCTGTTGCTCCCCCATATCCTAATCTTTCTCAACCAAACAACTTGTTTAGTTGCCTCACTTGCCGACACATACTCGGCATCCGCAGAGGAATGCGCCACTCTTTCTTGCTTCTTCGAGGCCCACGAGAATACTCCTGATCCGAGTTTAAATGTATACCCGGATGTACTCTTCATGTCATCCATACTCCCAGCCCAATCACTACACAAAATCCAAACAACTTCACATCTTCTTTTTCATTTCTCTCATACATGAGACCGAAATCTGTGGTCCCTTGTATGTAACGTAACACTCATTTTGCAACACCAAATTGCATTTTACTCGGTTGATGCATAAGCCGAGATAACAATCCCGAAGCATACATGATATCGGGTCTTGTAGTAGTAAGATGCAACAAACTTTCAATCAAACTTCTAAAAACTGCCGCATCAGCACCACCACTACCATCTTCTTTTACCAACTTCTCATTCACCACCAATGGTGTCATTACCGGATTGCAATTCTCCATTTTAAATTTAGAGAGAATATTTTCAGCATACTTCTTTTGAGAAATAAAAACACCATCTTCTCTTTGATCAATTTCAATACCCAAGAAATAATGAAGCAAGCCCAAATCATTCATCTCATATTTTTTCATCATGTCACTTTTAAACTCTTGCATCATTTTCTCATCATTTCCGGTAAAAATCAAATCATCAACATAAAGAGAAACAATAAGCATACCGGTTTCACCATGCTTGACATAGAGTGTTGGCTCGCTTGGACTTCTTCTAAATTCTTTGTTGTTGAAGTATGCATCAATATTGCCATACCATGCTCGAGGTGCTTGCTTTAACCTGTACAAGGCCTTCTTCAATTTGTACACCTTAGCTTCTTCACCTTCAACTTCAAAGCCTTGCGGTTGCTCAATATACACCTCTTCTTTCAACACTCCATTCAAGAAAGCCGACTTCACATCAAGTTGATAACCTCCAACCTTTATGTGCAGCTAAAGCAATCAACAATCTAATTGTTTCATGCCTTGCCACCGGTGCAAATGTCTCTTGATAGTCAACTCCGAGTTGCTGTGAATATCCTTTAGCAACTAACCTTGCCTTGTGCTTTTACACCGAACCATCCGGATTTGTTTTGTTTTATAAATCCACTTCAAACCGACTACATCCTTTTCTTTCGATTTTTCAACTAATTCCCAAGTTTCATTTTTCTTAATCATTTTTATCTCTTCTTCCATTGCATTTATCCACACCTCCTCTTTAACTGCTTGCTCAAAGCATTCCGGTTCAACAACACAAAAATTGCATGTAGCATAAATATCACTTAATCTTCTAAATCTTACCGGTGTTGAGCTTGGAGAAGATGAACTCGACCCGGCATTTGTCGTTGGAGAATGTGGTTGCTCTTCTTCATGAATGTTATCATTATTTGGCTCTTTATGTGGTTCCTCGTGGATCGGAAAAGAAATGCTCTCTACACCCTTATCTTTCCAATCCCACTTATCTTTCTCATTAAAAATTACATCTCGTCTTTCAATCACCTTGTTTGTTTTCAAACTAAAGAGCCTATATCCCTTTGATTTTGTGCTATAACCAACAACTACACATTTCTCACCTTTATCTTTGAGTTTGTGCCTCATTTCTTTCGGGACATGTGCATAGCAAATAGAGCCAAAAACCTTCAAGTGATTCACTGATGGCTTTTTACCACCGGACCACACCTCAAATGGTGTTTTGTTCTCAACCGCCTTCGTTGGACACCGGTTTAGCAAGTAAACCATCGTGTATGTTGCCTCGGCCCAAAATGTCATCGGCAAGCCCTTTTCATTCATCATAGTCCTCGCCATTTCAACAATTGTTCTATTTTTCCTTTCGGCAACTCCATTTTGCTCCGGTGTAAAACCGACCGTCAACTGTCTTTCTAGGCCGATATCCTCACAAAAATTTTCAAACTCCTTAGAGTTGTATTCACCACCTCTATCACTTATCAATTTTTTAATCAACCGACCACTTTGCCTTTCAACCATGCTTTGAAATTTCTTGAAAACTGAAAAAGCCTCCGATTTTTGTCTCAAAAAAATAAACCCAACACATTCTTGAAAAATTATCAATAAAAGTGATAAAGTATCTATTTCCACCATGCGAGGCTGTCTTTCATAGGACCGCACACATCGGTATGAATAAGCTCTAACGGTTCCTTTGTCCTTTATGCCTTATCTTTTGAAAATGACTCCCGGTAAATTTTACCGAGAGCGCAACCTTCACATACATCATGTTGCTCTTCTATGTGTGGCAACCCATACACCATATTCTTTTTACTCAACAATTTTAGACTCTCAAAGCTAACATGACCAAACATTTTATGTCACAACCAAGATAAGTCTTCTACACCGACTTTTAAAGCAACACTTTTTTCGGGTTTGAGTGTAAGTGGAAATTTTTTATTTCTCTCCATTTTCACTAATACCATCAATTCTCTCTTTTTCTCCTTTTTGTCATAAATTTTGCACGATTCGCCCTCTAAGTGAACCGCATGCCCATGCTCAATCAATTGCCCAACACTTAGTCAATTTTGTGTTAAATCTGGGACAAGCAACACATCATGAATTAATATTTTATCTTTCTTTGAAGCAACAGCAATCGTGCCCTTTCCCTTCGACTTCACAACCGCACCATTACCCATTATAATTTGAGTAGTGTTGGTCGCATCAAGCTTGCAAAACATCGACTCGTCCCCGGTCATGTGATTGCTACATCCGCCATCAACATACCACACATCTTTTCTTTTTTCAACCGCTGATTGGCATGCATAAAATGTGCTTTCAGCACCTTCTTTATCACCGTTTTCCTCCTCCGTATAATTTGCATTCTCTTTATTTTTCAACCTAAAATTCTTCTGAACATGGCCAAATTTTTTGCAATGGTAACATTGAGGTTTTTCCTTATTCCAACAATTCTTTTCTATATGACCCGGTTTCTTACAAAAATTGCAAGTTCGAGTTTCTCCACTTCTACCACCATGGAACGTATCCTCTTTGGTCACATTTTGGTTAGATGACTCTTTTAAATTAACCTTTGATTGAAACGCACTTTCTAGAGAAGAGTCACTAGGTCTATTTAACATTTGCTCATATATTTCAAGAGAACCCATTAGGTCTTGTACACCAAGAGTAGACAGATCTTTGGTTTCTTCAATAATGACCACAATATAATTTTCAGTTCACCAGGTTGTCTCTTGCCTGCCCATGGATTCTAATTAAAATTTTCTCACAAACTGATTTATCAGTTAAGTTTTCACCCAACTTTTTAATTTGATTCACCAACTCAATCACTTTAGAAAAATACTCTTTTAAAGTCTCTTTCTCCTTTATTTGTAAATTCTGAAAATCTCTCTTAAGAGTTAAAAGTTTTACGGCTCTATCATTTTCAGTACCTTGAAACTCATTTTGCAAAATCTGCCATGCTTCTTTCGAACTTGTCGCGCCGATTATTCTTGGAAAAATCTTGTCGGTGATGGATTGTTGAATCAAATAGAGAGCTTTCGCATCTTTCTTCTTATTCTCTTTTTTTTCATCTGACGTCTCAACATTTTCTTTTCTCTTCTCATCTTTTTTTTCTTCACAACCTTCTTCCACTATCTCCCATAAATCTTGTGAGATCAAGAGTGTTTTCATCTTTATACTCCAATAGTCATAATTCTCGCCATCAAATAAAAGTTGCGCACCTTGCGGCCCCCATGCACCATCTTGCATACCCATTCGCGCTCTCAACTTCTTCTTTTTTATCACACGTCTATTAGAGAAATCTCACTTAAATTCTAACACAACTTGGCTCTGATACCACTTATGTTGGCCTATTCAAGGCCTATGTTATTTTATTTAGTATTTTAGTGGAAGAGAGAAAGAGAAAGGAGAAGAACTCTTATGCAGAAATTTTTTCTATTATGTTGAGATACTTTTACAAATGACATATCTCTTATTTATAAGTCATATGGTGACCTTTTACAAACTCAAAAACATAAATATAATTAAACACAACACAAGTATCAAGTGCATGAATTGTACTCTCCAACATGACCCTTGAAAACATAAACAATTAATCTATCTAGAAATTCCAAATACATTTATCTAAACATTTGACTAATTAAACCATTTAATAATTTTTATTTTCTCAAAAATATTAATTTCAACAGTTCCACGGTTGGTTTTTGCGGAGATAGCGGCTGAGAGATGTGTCTAGTTGGGTTGTTGGAACCCAAGGCCGCAGCATAGGAGTTATGAGGGAAGCCCGGGGTTGGTGCCAGAGCATTAATGGCATATTTAGTGAGGTCATCCAACCATCTCCCGTCGGTATGACCCGAAATTTTTAATAATAGAAAATAAAATAAATTAATATCGACATTGAAAAACAATTTGACGGAATTTTAAAATATAACAAAGACGTTATGGTACATAACGTCCAGATTAGCACCTAGCTAACTGTGCCAAATATAACAAAACACGGGCCGTTATGGTCCATAACGGTCAGGACGCGCTGAAAAAAAAAACAAAGAAAAATCAGACCGTTATGGTTCATAACGGCCAGCGACGCTCTGGAAAAAAAAAACTAGGTACAAGCAATCTCTGAAAAGTGAACAAATATATGCAAAGTTCTGAAAAGAATCAGAATATGAATGAAATGCTTTTATTATGTACTCTCGTTGTTTGGCATTAAGAGTGGAAAGACCATGTTTTCCAAAGCCATTTTATAAGCCCATATTCCCATTGGTAGACCAAGTCTACATCACAAAAAAAAAAGTTGCCACGATAGCTGGCATATCAAGTCTACGTATTTTCAATAAGAGCATCTTCTTTTTTTTTTTTTTTTTTTAACCAAAGTGTCTCTGGTCGTTATCGACTATAACAGTCTGATTTTTTTTGTTTTTTTTTTTCAGCGCGTTCTGGCCGTTATGGACCATAACGGTCCGTGTTTTGTTATACGTTGTGCGCAGATAATTAGAGACGTTATGGACCATAACGTCTTTGTTATATTTCAAAATTTTACCAAATCGTTCTTCAATGTCATATTAATTTATTTATTTTTCTATTAATAAAAATTTCGGCGGTATGGCTCTGGTGCGGCCTCCCATCCTCTTCGTAACCGCTCTCAATTTTTAATAGACCCCAAGATCGTATACCATCAATCTTGAAGGATCGTTTCACAATTCTGTCGCGGAGCATGGATTACCGACCTAGTACGTATAAATAACAAGCAAGCTTAATTTATGGTTAGATTATCCTATGAAATGCAAGGAAGAAGAAAAAGTCTTCTTGGTTTGCTCTTTTGGTGACCACACACAAACTAAATTTATGGTTCCAACTTGCAATTGGAATTGGTAAACCAGCCCACTTGCTCCCATCGCAATCATGTATTTATAGTATTTATAGTTGCAACTTGCAAGTTGATGGAACCGGATTCAATGCAACTCTAGCTACTATAACTCATGTGTGCATATATATATGATAAAACCATGTAAAATTGTTAACTAGATGCTCTATTGTCTATTGTCTATGAAAACAACAGTAATTTATATAAGATAAAACCATGTCAACATTAGACTTGTATCAATCAATCCTTTTCAGTACTGACAAAAAGTCAAATGTAAAATAAAACTATCCCACTGCAGAAGTTCTTTGTACACAAATCAGGTGCTGTCTCGCTAAATTGCGAAAAGGTCCTTTTTCAAGAATAACAATTGCATAGTAAACCCGTATTAATTTTATACGAAATGATATCCTAGCTAGATTTATCCATGATATTTACTAAGCGATTAGCGGTGTAACCGTGTTCCTAAATATCAAACCATCAATTCTCACCCTAATAAACTAAACTTGTAATCGTTGAATAGTCCGCATATTTTGACAAATTATAAGTGAAGTAATTAACGGTCTATACTCCACCAGGGTACCTAATATAAGTCTCTCTCTCTCTCTGTCTGTCTGAACATTAATTGTGTTTATCCAATTATATATCTGAAAATCTCACTAGCCATGGGCTGCAATACTTCACGCCCCAAAGTTGAGAAATTCGACTGCGTGCGGGTTGTTCACATCAACGGGTATGTAGAAGACTACGATGGACCCGTTACCGCCAGTCAAGTAATGGGTGAATCGGCCTCCCGGTACGTGCTATGCTCCTCCTCCAAAATCTTTTATTCTGGCACACATGCTTGCAAGCCCGGAGACCCGCTCGAACCCGGTCGGATCTACTTCCTGCTACCCATTTCGATATTGCAATCAGAGGCGAGCCCGGCTGACTATGCTTGTCTTATGAACCGCTTGACCTCACTTGCAAAGAAAGGCGGGTCGCGTGCGAAAGGACCGAGTATGATCAACTCAATACTTGACCAGGCCAGGTATGAATCACCGACTCGGGCTTGTGACGGAGACGTGTCAGGCAACAGTCAGGCAGATGTACCACTCGATGGGGAATTTGTAACTGAGCCGGGCATGTGGTGCTCTAGGAGTGCTTGGAAGCCATGTTTGGATCGTATCGATGAGTCATTCGGGCGTTCGATGAGGATAGATTCAATGCGCAGCAATATTGGAGGTGGTGAATTAGTGGAAATATTAGACAATGGCAATGAAGTTAGAGAAAAGATAGGGAAAAATATTGGTGTTATCTTGTAAGTTTAACTATATATTACCCTCTTTATTATCTAGCTACATGTTTTGTGTTAATTTGTTTCTGTTAATAGTTTTTTTTTTTTTTTTTTTTTTTGAAAGGGGTTTCTGTTAATAGTTACATTTGAAGCGATAGTGTTAGCGTAGATATGTGAAATTTGAGGATCTTTTGTATTTTATATTTTCTCTGTTTTCCGACTTTTTCTAGCTAGTTCGATCGGTTCGTCGTAGCTGCCAGGTCTTGTCGAAGAAAACTTCTTATATGTATAACTTCCAAAAACATATAATAAAATAGTACAATTTGCAGGGGCGGATTCAGGATTTTCGTCGGGGGGGGGCAAAAAAATATCGAATCGGATTTAAATATCGAATCGGATTTAAATATCTAATCGGATTTAAATCCATTAACCAATTGAGTACTCGACAAAAAATAATACTTTAACTTATATTTTCGAATGCTTTGACTTGTAATTTCTGATGCTCTGACTTATAATTCTAATTACCAATCAAAATTCAACATATTTATTTCAATTTTAATCCTAAATTTAACTTGAATTACAAATTAAACGTCCAGAGAGGGGCAAAAAAAATTCCAAGGGGAGGCAGAGTCGATCAAAACCGATAAATTTCCACTAAAACTCAAAATCCATGGGGGGGCAGCTGCCCCCCTGGAGTACACTGGGTCCGCCCCTGACAATTTGACTTAGCAGCATATATATATACTTATCTAACAGGAGCGCCGTGCTGTATCCTGTATGGTGCATTTCATTAAGTAATAGTTCTGCAATTCACAACAATCACAGAAGAAAAAAAATCGAGTTACTGTTGTAAACTATTTCCATAAAAGAATAGAGACTAACAAAATTTAAGAAGTTGGAAGTATATATGTAAAGCAGAAGCATTAATTTAACTAAGTGCCACACGTGTGTGTATATATACGCTCCCAAATTAATAGAGAGAATATAGGCTGAGACCAACTAGATGCCACACGTATCACAACTATCTATTATGACAATCCATTCTATTAAATTGGTTACTCTTTTTTTCAAGAGAAGTGGGAAGACCCACCAATTTCCATTAATATGAAAACCAAGTACAAAGTCAACTGGTACCACCCCGCTAGTACCAGTACCAGTATCAACATATTACAAAACAGGGTATTTAGTAGATACCCTGTACCAGAATAAGCAAAAGTAAAATAGACCTATGCAAAGAACAACTTCAACCTTCTTCAAAAAAAATTTAAAACTTCTTCAAAAAAAAGAAGAACTGCAACCTAACTGTCAGCTGAAGAAAAATAACAAACAAGCCCCTGCAAATATAAAAAATAACAAAGGACACCAAAGATTGCACAAATACCCCTAAAACTTGAAATTCATTCTAAGAACAACAGCTAGCTGAGTAGCCTCCCCAACACCTTCACCTTCCAATATTGTCCCTTCTCTAGGCATAAGGGTTGTAGCCAGTGCATCCTCCATGGAAATTGCTGGTATGCACTGTTGTTGAAAGCAATACTATAGTGCTTTATTTGATTAATTTGCAAAATATATAATTATTGAATTTAACAATTTCTTTGAGTTGAGATATTTGTAGGTTCATAAAATTTAGAATAGCAACATGGACCGTTGAGGCTCTTACAATTATGACTGCACCATTATCCCGATGAATGTTATGTGTCCAAAATCGACATTTTCTCTTCACAAGCTTTCTGAAAAGTGGTCATATGCTGAAATCGGATAATCGAGGTCTGAGATACACCCGTTTGAAGATTTGTAATTTCAAAGAAAATTGATAAACTAAATCTGAGGTTGAATTTTTAGAACACAACCGTTACAACAGTTAGCAAACAATACAACGATTTAAATAATTTCAGAATTACAAGAGTTGGCTTCTTTCACAATTTGACCAGAGACCAATCGTTGTTAACGTTTGCCAACCATTGGCAACGTTAATGTAAAGCGCAGAGTAATATACAGCTGGCTCCAGCAGAATTTGGAAATTGCCACCAACCGTTGTAATGGTTGAGAGCAAAATCCTGAATTTGTTTCCTTTCGTATAAATAGAAAGTCTGGATTCGTTTCCGAAGATGAACTCAGCCGCCAAAACACAGCTTAGGGTGATTTTTCTCTGCTTGAGGTAGCCACTATTAGTGTACTTGCTAAAACCTTTAATATTCTTATATCTACAACATATTTCCTTCACTAATCTTCATTTAAATTAAGTTAGAGTGATTAATAAAGAGTTTCTCTTGAGTATTTGAACTTATAGCCTTCGTGCTCGATCTTCTAGGACCGTGTGACTTTTCGAGTGTTTGTAAGGGCTCACCGGTTCCACCTTATACACCTTTCTTATTGGGTAATAGAAAAACGCACCAAAATGCGGTCGCGACGCTCCGGAGATATAGGTCTTGTTTTACCGAACTCCGTTAAGATCTCTTGTGTCACTTTTCTAAACTCTTTTATTCATTTTATTTTACACTTGAGATTGTTTGTATTTGAATAAATCGAACAACTATACCAAAAGAGTTTAAAATTTAAAAGGCTCCATATTCACCTCCATCTCGGTGTCTTTAGGGACATCATGCATCATGTCATGCTTGGTTTGGAAACTCGGCCGAGTCAATTTGGTACCGGTCGGCAGTGTTGTAAAAAACGGTCTAGTCGGCCGATTAATCGGAAACGGCGGCCTAACCGTCACGAACACTCTTAACGGAGGCATGTTAGCGGATGAAAACGATTAATCGGCCGTTTTTTCCGATTAATCGGCCGTTTATTCCCGTTTATTCCCGTTTTATTCCCGTTTATTCCCGTTTATTCCAGTGAATATTTATTTTCACATTTTTTTTTCTGTGATAGTGTGTGATAATAAGGTTTATAAATCTTATATTGTAGTTTTATTTATGCTTGGATATACATTCAATATTTTTTATATATATTTTTTCTTCTTACTTACTTTGAAATTGATTAATTCTTCTATTATTTATATACCATATATTTTTCTTACTTACTGATGTAATTTTTTCGATTAGTACGACGTGTTCATTTATGTAATTAAGTTGTTATCATAAACTAATTTTAATGATTTTATGTTGGAATGTTTAATTTCTTTCAAATAATATGTTATTAGTATTTGAAAATGCTTAATTCTCAATTTTATTTTTTCATTAAATAAATGTGTTACTTAACATGTAAAATGCTTATGTGTTAAGAATAAATAAGCGTAGTGTCATGTTATAATAATAAAACTAAGTTAAATTAAGTTTATTTGATAAGTTTAATGAGTTAAATAAATTATTTTTAATAAATTATGATATATATACATAAATTTAATAAAAACGTTAAATTGTCCGCATAATTCCGATTAGTCGGCCGCATACCGATTAATCACTTATCGGTACCCTATCCGTCCGACGACCGAATACCGTTATTTACAACACTGCCGGTCGGGTCCGATCCGAGTTTTATCCGAGTCTCGTGCCCATGCGAGTTTTTCATCAAAACTTGATTGAACAGTGTTTGACTCAGCTGAGTTATCCGATTTTTCAGGCTGAGTCAGACCGAGTTTCACCCGAGTCAGTACATGAGGAGTGAAATCAATAATGAAAATCAAGAGGTGAAGTGTTTGCTGGTAAGAAAATCAAGCAGTGAAATCAATAATAAAAAGCAAGCGGCGAAGCAACAGGAACGGTTAAGTGTTTGCTGGTAAGAAGAGAAGCGCTTGTCAAAAGAATAGTGAGGAAAAATTTGCAATTAATTTGGATTTAGTCAGGCCGATTCTGTGCTTTTTTGCATCAATTTGGATTTACTGATTTTTAAATAGACATGGTATACTGATTTATTGTCACTACAGCAGAAAGGACTATCAGCGACCGGAATTCCGGTCACTGATAGTATGGGCGCCGGTCGCTGATGATGGATACGGTCGCTGAAAGTCAAATTTGGTCGCTGAAATCCCGGTCGCTGTAAGCCTTGTCGCTGATACTGTTCTGATGACGTCACCGGTCGCTGATAATACGTCACCCGGTCGCTGATACGTTTTTTGCGACCAATTTTTTTTGGTCGCTGTCGTTTTTTTCTGACGTCAGCAAAAACATTCTGCGACCAAATTTCACGGTCGCTGATACTTAAAAACCGGTCGCTGATAATCGAAACAATCGCAGATAATCAGAGAAATAATTACGGCAAATATCATAGTTACTAACTATGCTTTATTTCTTTTTGTTCTGCAACAACAACATTTGTTCTGCATCATATCGCACTTCAGTAACAAAACAAAAAAACTAACAGCATCACAAAGAAAGCAAAGAATGCTTTACTATTTAAACACATGAATTCTTTACATGCACTACATGATAATAGTTATACAGACCCAATAATTAAAAATCAATATCAGATCCTCCCTTTGTATTAAGCACAAATGCCGGTATCACCTATTAATTCTTTACATGCAGCAACAAAATACCCTGTTATGACAATGGAGAACTTCTCTATTATTTCTCTCTGTGGACCAGGGCCTTCTTTCAAATCCAGAATAATCATCTATCCGATCTCTTTCTCGAATATTTTGAGAACCCCAAATACCCTGTTATGAGCAAGTATTAAAACCATTTCGGTAACATAATGATATGTGAAGCTGTTAAAGATTGAAAAAGAAATGTTGACCGGAATAAAGAGTCCGCAGTGGACATTACACAATGTTAAAAGAACCAAGTGTCAATAAAACATAGACATAAACCTGCCCACTTCAAATACAAAGCCCCAGAGAACCACACGCACAATATGCAAAAGACCGCTATGCCAAATTGAAAAGAGGTACTGGATTGAAATTTTTATTAGTATATAAACAAGTATGGAATCTAGCACATACCCACATTAGACGCAAAAAAGACTGTTGCTATTATTTTCAGTACCTTTGTTATTCTTTGGAGTCGAGAAACAGCATCTTCATGCACTATAATTGTATCTGATACAACCTCAAGTATATCATCAACTAACAGAGAATAAGTGCTCACCTAACAAGGGAAAGAGCTCCAGATGTAAGCTAACGTAGGAAAATCTATGCATCTTTTTATTTTTTATTAAATGAAAAAGAGACAATTTGCGAGGCTTACCAGACTTGAGGGAATGATAGAGAACCCAAAGGAATCAAGCTCAAGGAAGTCGACAGCACCAGAGTTTATGTTGAAAGTGTATCCACGCACCTTTTGCAATAACAAAATAAAAGAGCTATTAATTTTTCTGCCAAAAGTATATTAAAGCATATATTTAGCCATCATAGATTTTCTTCCAAGTTATTTATTTTGATCTAACATACCTTTTTCTGATCCATACAAATATCTACCTTTTTGACCTATGAAGTGTTTCATTGTGGGGACAATTACCAGTAAGATAATAATAGAACCAAATAATTCCAAAGCTAACTATGGAAAGGTAAAAAAAGGAAACTCACCTTGCCCACATTACGCCTACCGGTCGTGGTAACAGTATATCCTACCTATATGACCAAAGAGATGTAATGTCATCACCAGTATTTCAGTATGGATTGAGCTAGAGAGAGAGAGGGAGAGGAGTGAAACTTATACCAGACTTTCGAGGCCAACTAGATTAAGTTCATTTTCCAGAACACTCTCATCATGTACAAGCACGACATCACCAACCTTCAAAAAAATTTAACCAAGCAGAATTGAGTAAAAGTATACAATACTCCTGTAATGGGTAGATGGAACCGAGGTGTGAAACAAATATACAAACATAGATGAGCTGTTGGTAAAGTAATGCACTGTATTAAGTAAATATAGATTCAATTTCGAGTAAATTAGTAATCAACCTGGCATACGTCATCAAGCAAAAACTTCTCCATTTCTCCTGATAGCAGATTTGGTCTTGTTTCAACCAAGGCCACAACCCACTGCAAAATGTTTGAAAAGAAAAGAAACACAAAAAGGAAGAAAATATCAGGTCACCTGAAACTGAAACAACTGTTGTAAAGAAATTACTTAATGCACACATTTCTCGAATTAGAGTTCATTCAACTTTGATTGGTAACCTAGAGCAAAATCACTGCTGAGAGAGAGAGGTTGCTGAGTGGCAGAGATAATCCAAAATTTCCAATCACTAATCTAAAATCAATTTAGCATGAACTTGGTGTCTATTTCAAGCTAACACATGGTCAACCTAACTAAAATTGAAATTACATGCATACAAAATTTAAGAAAATTAACTTATAAAAGCACCTGTCAGAGGGGTCAGAGCTTCAGGCGGGTCGGGATCAGATGATTCGAACTCACGACAAGACAACGGGTCGGGGTCAGAGCTTCAGGCGGGTCGGCGTCAGAGACTTCTCTGTGTCGATTGCCAGAAACGGGCGGAGGAAGAGGAGGGGAGGAGGGTGCAGCGAGGGCACTTGGGGGACTGGAACACGGCGGGGGCGCCCCCTTCTCTGTACACCGCGAGGCAGTTAGGGGACTCGAGGGAGACGGGGAGAAGGGGAAGAGGAGAAAGAATGAGATTAGGAAGGGGAAGAGGCAGTCAGGGGACTCGAGGGAGACGGGGGTCGGCTGTCTTTTTTGGAGGCTAAACCTAACGCGCGGGAGTCGAAATACTGGCGGGGGTTATTTTTAGGGGTACCCTTCAGCGACCGGGAGAAATAGGTCGCTGAAAGGTGTTTTCGCCGGTCGCAGAAGGGTCGTCGCCAAAATTATTTATTTTTATTTATTTTTTTCGGAGAAAAAACTTTTTAGCGACCGGCGAATTTACTGGTCGCTAATATCGGTCGCTGATGCTCATTTTTGCTGTAGTGTGTATATAGAAATAGAGAAACCATTTGGTCCATCGTGAACCAGGAGCAACCAGGATCCATTGTGTATAGAAATAGAAACATTTCCCGTCGCTGTCTTTTTTTTTTCTAATTCTTTGCCTCTTATTTTTTTCCTCTCCATTTCTTTTTCATGGATACCTCCATTTTTATTTTATGATTTGTTTTTCTTAATTTGTTTTCATTTTTGTTTTGTTTCTTCTTTTCTTTTTAGGGATTAATATTAAGACTAGCAAATAATTTTTATTTTTTAGCACCTTCACTTCTTAACAAATTAATATTTTACTAATTTTTTCTTATTATTTTAGTACAAAACAAACTTTTGGCAAAAAAACCGAGTTTTCAATCCGATTCATCTGATTCTAATTCTACCGTCAAGTATCCAATTCCGATTCCAAATTTCAGAATCATAATGTCAGATCGTTCGCATTGCAAGGTAAAATTAAGTTGTGAACACTGATGCATACACTGCTGTAGAAAATACATATACATAATTAGGAGGATAAAATTTTCTAAAAGAATTCAGCTTTGTTGTACGAAGTACTTTTTCTGGGGTAAATAGATTTCCTCTTTCATTTTATAAATATAATATGTGAAAAATACATATTATGCCTATAATTTATATTAAAGTTAAGTTTTATTTTTTTAAATATGTATTATTTAAATAAACAATTGTCAAGTGAACTCCTTGATACGGATCTAGAGAAGTCCAAAATAAGAGTTTAGCATTTAGAGTTTAGCGTAATTTAACGTAATTTAGTGTAATTCAACGTAATTTAATATAATTTCAAGTAATTTAGCGTATTTTAGTATAAATATGCTAATTATACATCAAAAGAAGTAATCTAACAAATATTTAAAAAAAATCCGAATTTTTAGAGTTAGAATTCAGCATCTTGATATTCATATTGTCTCTAAAAAAAAAAAATTACTGTTCATACCAAACCAACAGTAAAAAAAAATTAGCAAACCGTCCCACGGGCGGTTTGGTATAAACAGTGGACCGTCCAGTGAAGGAGCGGTTCGGGTAGTTCTAATAAAAATTTGGAGGGGAGAGCAGATTTGCTAATTTTTTTTTTTATTAATAAGAAAAGCGGGTGAAGTCTGTCTGACCCAACAAATGTTATTCAAAAAATTATTTTATTATATTTTTAGTTAGGTGGGAATTAAATAAATATTGGTTGCGGATTTGAAAAGATTATCAGATAAAAAACCGACCTAACTTATGTAACATAATTGAATCTAAGTTTCTCCATAATTCTAAAATTAAATTCTATGGAGGTGTCGTCAAGTTCGTTTAGATTTATTCTGCATAGAATTAATTTTTATTTATTGTTACATCAATAATCAATCATGCTACCGAATGTTACTGTCAATTGTCAATTAAAATATCATACAATAATTAGTTACTGTATATGTTTGGTTTTTGCACAAATAAAATATCATGAAATCCGCATAATCCGATTGACTAAATGCAACAGTCTGATAGCAAATAGTCAAAACTCAAAACCCAAAGCCATGCCTTTTGGTGTCGTGCAAGCGATTTTTTATAGCTTCCAAAAATAAAATAAGTTAGGGGTCAATTTTGATAGCCTAAGCAAGCGATATTGGATATTAATCAATGTTCATTTAGGTCGGTAGGTAGCTAGGAAAGTCATGATCGGGATAGCGAAACGCAAACTATTACTTAAATAAATTTCAGTTTAGAATAAGATACATCATTTTCATTTTCATGTGGAAGATTATGAGTTCGAAATTCGAATGGGAGAAATTAATTATTGTAATAATAAAAATATAGAATTTGAAGGCTTGACCTTCATCTTTCTTTAAAAAAAATTAATATAATATGCAATGAGCTTAATCGGCGCAAGTTGAAGCCGACTCATAAATATGCATGATCAGTAGGGGTGCAAACGGATCGGATAGTGGTAAAATCATATATGTATTCATTTTTATTTTTCGGATACAAATACAAATTGAATATTAGAAGGATACTGATCGAATATTAAACGGATACATATCAAAATATTTGTTTTTCAATACTATTATTTATTAAAAAAATATATAAATATTATTAGAAAATATCAAAGTTCATAATATTTTTCTAATTATAATGGTGAATAGGGGTGTTTAAACTGTTCGGTTTGTTCGGTTTTCAACCGAACCGGAAAATTTCGGTTTAAATTGATCGGTTCGGTTGAAATTTGAATTATTTCGGTTTAAATGGTTCGGTTCGATTTAGACTTCTCAAAACCGACTAAACCGAACCAACCGGTTTATATATATTGGTTCGACTCTAATTTTATTAGTGTTATAATGATTTCATTAAACTGAACCGAACCGAACTTCAATAGTTGTGTATGACAATGTATTTTTTCGTTACTAATGATACTAATAGGTTTACTTCGGTTTGAACCGAACAAACCAAAATTTATTTCGGTTTGTTCGGTTCGGTTCTTAATTTGTTGATACGTTTAATCAGTTCGGTTCGATTCAGTTCTATTTTTTAAAATTGAAAAAACTTTGGTTTGGTTATTTTACATTGATTTCAACCGAACTGACCGTTTGAACAGCCCTAATGGTGAACAACATAATGTTTTGATAATATATATTTAACTATATAGTATATATCTACTATTCAGATAAAGATAATTAAAATTTAAAATTTTAAAAAAATATATATCTTTTAGATACGGACCCGATCGTTGCAAGTTGAGAAAACTGAGATAGTGGTGAGTCCTCCGGCGATGATGTGAGTCTCCGGCGATGATGTGAGTCCCCCTTTGGCCCTAGCTCTCTTGGCCCTAGCCCGGTGGTTTTTCTGGCACAATCCATTCTCTCTCTGGCTCAACCCATTCCCCTAACCATTAGACTGCTCTATCATTCAGAAACTATACTTCACTGGCCCCTTGCAATCTACTCTTTCACCTACCCTACTCCACCTCCCCTACACAACTCTTCTTACTCCCATTCCATGGAACATCAGCAGGAAACACTCGGTTCTCTTTCCCCAAATAGGGTTCCTGATACATACCACCGGTCACATGCCTCCCCGGTCTGTGTCTTTCTCTCTCCAATGGAAGAACGGAACCGACTTCTCCTTGAACTTAACAACTCAGTCGTCTTCCAGCCTACCCATCCTTCCGCCCCAAACCTCCCCGCTTTATGCCAGTTACTTGTTTCCAGATATGGTGGTTCTTCACCAAATTGGAATATTAAGTGTGTTGCCAATGCCTTCCTTGTTCGGACACCAGATTGGATTTACGGGGATGATTTTGAACTTGATGCTGAATTTTGGGAACTCTATCACTTCCAAATATTACCCTGGCAGACTCTCGATGGCTCCTCAGATGCACCTCCAACCCAAAGGTTGACACTAACCATCCACGACTTCCCACTTGATTGCTGTCACCCGTACTACCTCAGGCAGGCCACCTCCTCCTTTGGAGTGATGCTTGGTTTCCACTCCGGCAACCTCACAGTGGGTAATCTATCCTCTATCCGAATCCTAATACAAACCTTCGATGCTACATTCATACCACAGGGCATGTACGTGTACTATGCCGGGAAACAAACCTACTGCCCAATCACGGTGCATGCTGACGAACACCTCACCCACCCGCCTCCGTCGCCCCCGCCACCATCGCCCGCTTACCATCAGGTTATACTACCTGGGCTTCATCCCCCGGGCCCCAACCAACCCCCCTATTTACCGCCATGGAGGCGACGGATTATGCACCTGCCAACCCCGCAACGGGACCCAAGTAGAATGCCGGCACCGGCAGCCCCGGAGTGCGGAATACAACCTCGGTCCATTTTGAAGGATCGTGCACCGTGCCCACCTACACGCTACCCAAATCCAAAAATCCAATTCATTCCACTCGGCCAAACCAGACGGGGCCATGGACACGTGTCTCACATCCACAATTATCCCTTCGGCCTAAACAGACGGGGGCATGGGCACGTGTCTACCATCCACACTAATCCCACTAAATCCAACGCTGCACCCTTCCAAAAACCCCCTCTGTCTCACCACTCAGAAAAAACAAATCAAGCCCTCTCTAGCGGCGTGACATCCCTCTCAAATGAGAGGTATATCATCCCTCACAAAAAACAAATCTTCTCCAGGCCTCCCCAGGTCCCGTACTCTACCAGTGTACCTCCCTGTTACGCCAGGAGGGGTCCTTCGGGCCGTACCAAGTCCGTTGGAATTACACCCCTTTCGGAAACATTCCGTAATCCCCTCGACATTCAGTGTTTATCTAAGACAATCAACCAGAAGCCGATCTCTATTGTTATAATCCGTAAAATTAATTTAGTTAATTAGTTTAATAATGGAGCTTTACGACTAATTTAAGCCTAAATAAATTAGTTAGGTTAAATTATTAATTAATTGTTAAATAAACTTATTAATTAGGTTAAATAGAAATTCTAAAATTTTAATAACATAATGATAAAATTATTTATGAACTATCGTAGAGATATAAATGATCATTCAAACAAATTTTTGTCTTAAGAAATTACTAAATTAACGAACCGAATTGTAAAGATATTGATGACATTCGAGAATTTCGAACTATATTTTAGAACGCGAAATTAGTTCATCAGTTTCGAATTATTAATTTAATTGATCATGGGAGATTTCGGGTTAATTATATTGACTGTCTGAATTACCTCAACCCCTGATTTTGATTTCTGCACGAATCTCGATGCCTTGTGTTAAGAGGAGACCCTCCCCTTTCATTTCTTCTCGCTCTCTGTCTCACTGCCTTTGGACCCGCCCCTTTCCTCTTCTAAACCTAGCGATCCCCTCTCTTCTTCTTTCCGCCGCTCTCTCTCTTGTGTCTCTGTGACACCGACCCTACCACTCAGTCTCCCGCTTCCTGGAAGAGGGTTGTGGAGAGATCCCGCTCGTTATCGTTGCTTGGTTACGAAATTCTCCGCTGTCGCCTCGCTTGTCAGTAGGTTGGTACGGATGACGATTTAGTCGCGTTGAGCGCGTGGGTTGCGCACCTGCTCTCTGAGAGCGTTGAATTTCTGACCTCTCTCTCTCTCTCTCTCTCTCTCTCTCTCTCGGGTTATATGACCTTTTACAGCTCTCTCTCTCTATCTCTTTTTCGGCTCTTACTTGGTTTTGAATCTCATGTGCTGAGAAATTTGGCTCTCTCCCTCTTTTTCCGTTTTCCCTCTGTTACTTGCTATTCCACAAAACCTTAGGGGTTTTGATTGTTGTTTGGTGCTGATTTCGGATATTGGTGTACTGGTGCTTTCGATTCTTGTTGCCTTTGGTGCTTTGCTTGGCGGTTCTGGTGCCTAGCGGAGCCTGCTCTGTGGTTTGCTTGCTGTTCTCGTTTGAAGGTCGGGAGTGAGGCAGTGCCTTGGAGCCGACTGATTTCCTTGCCTCTTTGCGATTTCTTCTTTCGGGTAATGAAAGCACACCCTTCTATTTTGATGTTTGTGAGGTTGTTGTTTCGATTTGGGAAGATTAATTTGTCTCACGCGAGTTGTTGATTTTCTCGGTGAGACGGTGACATTGGGGCTTTGACCAATTGAGTGCGGGTTGTTGATTTTCCCGACTCAATTAAGAGATGAATTTGGGACTTGCGGGTTTGCGATTTGGTTATCTAGTGCAACAGCACTTTTGCTATTTTCTCCTTTGATCCGATGGTTCGTATTGTGTTTTCGTTGCTTGACCTGTGACCTTCGGGTTTGTTTTGCCCTTGCTGGCTGTGTGAGCCTTCTTGTCTGACCTGTGGCCTTAGGCCTTTTGTTGCTGGTGGCTGTTGCCTTGACCTGCGGCCTTGAGCCTTTTCTGTGACTTGTTGTCTTTGTTCTTTTGTTCTGACCTGCCTTGGTGATTGTTGTTGTGATGTTGTGCCTTGCTGTACCAGTTGGTACAGCCCAGTGTGACCACTGGTATTGATTGTTACGATTTTGTATTGATGGCCAGACTTGAACTGACAGGGGCCTCTTTGTAAATAAATTAGATCTGGGGTGAATTGTGTATATTTTAAGCCCCTGAGTGAATTTATAAAAATAAGGGACCATGTTGTAATTGTGGTTGAGAAATGGGCTTGGCCCCTTTCCTTGTTGGGTTTCGGCTGAAATTTAGAGGGGCTTAGGCCCTTTTGAGAATAATAAATGGAAAATGGACTTGGGCCTTTAAAATTCTGTTGAGCCTTAATATGAATTTATTTATAAATTCAAAGAGGCTTGGGCCTTTATCTATTGGGCTTGGCAGATTTTAAAATAGAAAGGAATAAATGTTGCCTCGGTTTGACGGATTAAAATGACGGCTTTTAAAATTTAGGTTTTAATAATGTAACCGAATAAAACCGGATGCTTATGTAAACTTGAATTTAATTCGGGAAATGATTATACCGTCCGGGTCTTGATGCCTCAGTGAGAGTTCATAACATAATTTGAACAGATACTATACAACCCTATATGGACACCTGTATGATCCCGAAACACACCAAATAAAAATATTTCAACACATGTAGATTAATTAGGATTTTTAATTAATTAAAAGTTGATTAGTTAGGATTTTTAAATGTTAAACAAATATTAGATTAAGTCAAATGTAGTTTTAAATAAAGTAAACGTGTTATAAATAAAATAGGTTGTTAATTAATAAAGGACAATTAATTACAACATATTAACACTTTCGAATCATTCGATTTCAAATCTCATTGAGTAGAATAAGTAGATAATCACGTATTATTTTATAGTTATAAGTTATTGACTTGTACAAATTATTAGTGTAAATTCGTAAAACTTTAGAAATATTCTAACTAAATAGTTAACACTTATACTTAAGATCTAAAATTTATTTGTAGCTTAATTAATTAGGAAAAACACGTTATCTTACAAGTGATTAAATAGAAAAGTAATAATATCAATTTAAATTACGTAGGTTATACATTACTTATTTTTATTGTAAAAATATGTAATACCCTTAAGTTAAACGTTATAAATATTTAAATTTCATTAGAATAAATTAAACCAACCTTGACCTAATTTTACGTTCAATCGGAATCGAATAAAATCGATCGAACCGGTTGAGCAGATTCGAACACTTAGTGAAATTTATCAAACGGGGTAATAAGGGTCACGAATACTTAGTATAGACTCTAATTAAGTTACGACTAAATTACAGGTCAGCCGACCTACACTGAGTTCGATCCGTGGTCTGATCCCGCTGACGATTACACCGGAGCAGGTGAGGATCGTGCAGATTGCGGTGACTTCTAGTACTAGCTCTTTCTACCCCTACAGCTATCAGGTGTGGGATATCTGTTTTATTCTTTCGTGGCGTACTCTCACCAGTCGACCACTTGACCTGTCATCCGTACTTTATATTTCGTAGTTGCATTAGAGCATGTTTAATTCTCTTTGAACTGTAATTTAGGATTTGCATAAACCCCTTTTAAATCAAAATTTATTGCTTTCTTAGGAGTAGCGTAAATTAATTTAATAATATATTAGGATATTAGTTGTCCTCTTCTCGTAGAGGACAACATAGTATTTTAGTTACGCATGTGCATTGGTGAGCGTGAGAAGAAGACCGAGTGACTGCGTTCCGGCCGGTTGGTATGGAACTGGTCGGCCCGTTAGCCATTGAGCCGAGAGATCACTTGATTTCTCGGATGGTCTTATTAGGATTATTATTATTATATGCATGAGATTGGTATTATATTATTTTCGTTCATTTTACATTTTTGCGGACCGATCACGAGTCCGGAGACGATTCGGGAGCTATCCCCCCTACATTAGGAGCTACTTGCCTAGAACGGCTGCCGAGGATGCGGTGGCAGATTTTATTTTTGTTGTTATGATGTCCCATTGATCTGGCCGGATGGTGGAGTTCCGTCGTCTGCTCATGAGGAGACGGATTGACTTATTCTTACGCCTTGCTTGTAGTTTTCTCCTATTTTATATGTTTGGTGATGAATCGTCTTAGAGTAAGGAAAACACATGGAATTAGATATAACCATCGGCTAGCGTGCACTTGCCTACGGGTTGAAGTCTTGTGTGGGCAAAGCTCGATGCTATTAGGCATCGGGTATCTTTGCCCCTCTGATCGCAGTCCTTGTGTTATGTCGCATTTGAGATATAAATTCAATTTGGTTGAATTTGGCACGGCACGGGGTGACAAAATTATCCGTATTATTACTATATCAATTTGTACACACGGTACCTATTGTACTGGACTCCGGTTGAGTATAATATTCATCCTCATATTTTATTTTGGGAAATTTTATCATTTTGGCATAATAGGATAATCACATCATGTCATCTATTATATGTATATTTTCTTTTGTAGTTATTATGATAGGTTTTAAATTCCGCAACATGTGCATTAAAAGTGAATAATTACCGACTTTACGTAGATTTCAATTAAAATGTGCTTTGACTTAAGAGGATCCCTGAAGGGATAATACTGGGTCACATACTGGGCGATCATTCGCTCATCCCCTCCTTTTTATGGATGTGGGCAGGTACAGAGTCTGACGGTCCGCAGCAGGAGACGTCAGGAGCTGTCCCCGACGGCCACATCACCTGATATAGATTAGGGACTTTTGTTTAGGGTTTTGCGAGTCCGATGTTTTTGTTATACACATTGGACTCAATAGATTATGTATCCCTTTGACTAGTAGTGTTTATTTTATCTCGAGGTGGATTGTATGGATATTATGTATGTATGTATGTTTATTTGATATTTATGACTCTTGCTTGATCATTTTATTATTGCTTCCGCTGTGTGATTATTATTTATGTTTAGCCTTGCGTGTCATCTCGATTAATTGACACGAGGCGGGGACTGATCACGCACTAATCCGGAAATTCTGGTTTGGGGTGTGACATCCTTTGGGTGGTATCAGAGCCAGGTTTATCGTAATCCTTCGTACGATAAACCGAATGCCATTCAATAAACAAATATGAAGCAAAGTCATAAATTAATAAACATTAATATATATATACGAGTCAAAGCACATGATTCAATACTTTAAACTGTATCTCACGTAGACATCGACAAGCGATCTCTTCTCTTTTCGTACGACTCATTTTCATCCCCTGATTGTATATCCCTATCTCTTTTGCAGTTTCACGATGGATGATCGTCACCGTATGAGACGACGTAGGGCTGCATCTCAGCCACCCGAGGCTCATTCCGGGCTCTCGGTTGGTAGCATATCCCCACGACCTATTGAGGTCCGTCCCCCGTCTGTACATTCTCAGCCTTCTGTGGCACGCGATCATGGCGCTGCGACCCCACCCCATGGAGGGGCGGGTTCTAGTAGAGCTGGTTCGTCTCGAGCGGGCTCGTCTCGTAGCGCTGCCGGTAGGCAGCCTCCACCCCCACCTCCACCGCCGCACCCGGATGCGGCACAGCTCATGCAGCAGTTCTTTGACGGTTTGGCCCAGATTACGGGTCAGGGAGCAGGTGTGGGTCGCGCTGTAGGCGATCCCTTTACTACCGCCCACCGTGAGTTTACACGTCTCCATACGCCCCGATTTGACGGGCGTGGTACTTATACTGTAGCCGATGAGTGGCTTACCTCTGTTGAGAGGACACTTCGTCTCGCTCGGTCTCCTGCGGAGTTCCATACCGAGCTGGCTGCGACGCTTTTTGACGGGGATGCCCATCATTGGTGGGATACACAGCAGCCCCAGTACGGGGGTGGTCCTCCTATACCGTGGCATTGGTTTACTGAGGTCTTCCGCCGTCGTTTCATGGGTAGGGCACAGCTTCGTGCCCTGAGACAGCAGTTCGAGTCACTTACCCAGGGTAGCCGTACCGTACGGCAGTACGGCACCACTTTCATCAGCTTATCGCGATACGCCCCTGATTTGGTGGCGGATCCACAGGACCGGCGCCTCCGCTTCATTGAGGGATTACAGCCCGCACTGGCCTGTCACGTGGTCTCGCACGCCGGTACGTCCATTGAGTCCTTGATGGACAGTGCGGAGCTAGTGGAGAGACTCCAGCACAGGAGTGTCCGACCCCGGATCGACTTCACCGCGTCTACGAGTCGGGGTAGAGACCCACCCTCCCAGCCTGTCGTGAGGCAGCCCCAGCCTCAGCAGTTTCGCGGTCAGCCGAGACCGACCATTCCTCGCTCCGGTGCCTGTTTCATTTGCCAGGCCACCGATCATTGGGCGAACGCCTGTCCGCAGCGGATAGGCGGTAGCCAGTATTCCGATCGAGTCTTCTCAGGAGGTCGGGGACAGACTGATTTCGGCCGCGGACGTGGGCCGGCACCACCCCGCAGTGGCAGCGCCAGTTACACGCAGCGAGGTGGTAGATCTGGATCCGGATCAGGACGTGGACCTGGAGGTGCCACTCAGACTGGTCGCGACTCCGCGCGTATTCATGCCACCATTGGGGAGGAGATCCCCACTGACGAGACCCACGAGGGAGAGCCATTACCGGGACCTCCCCCTACAGGCGCCCCGACACACGATGATGTAGATCTCATCACAGGTACAGTGTTTATATCCGGATGTCCAGCTTACGTACTTATCGACACGGGAGCTAGTCACTCCTTCGTTGCCTTAGCTTTCGTGAGTACCCACGAGTGGCCCACCGAGGTTAGGACTCGGGCTATGGAGGTACAGACGCCTCTCGGGAGGCAGGTTCTGGTGGACAGGATCTGCAAGGACCGAAAGGTCCGTATCACCGATAGGGACCTAGCAGTAGACCTTACGGTTCTTGACATGCGAGATTTTGACGTCCTGCTGGGTCTGGACTGGTTGACCACGCACCACGCCATCGTCGACTGCGAGAGACATACCGTACGATTCGGTTGTCCGAATGAGGTGTCCTTCACCTTCAGAGGGAGGAAACCTGGGACCGGGTTTCCTATCATATCAGCACTTCGGGCGACCCATCTGATCACTGCGGGGTGTAGCGCGTATCTCGCAGCAGTAGTCTTGACGGAGAGCGCGGAGGTAGACATACACAGCGTACCGATCGTGAGCGAGTACACCGACGTATTTCCGGAGGAGTTACCCGGGATGCCTCCAGAGCGTGAGGTTGAGTTCTGTATAGAGCTCCAGCCAGGTACGACACCCATTGCTCGAGCACCTTACCGCATGGCGCCTGCCGAGCTTCGAGAGCTCAAGACGCAGCTCGAGGACCTTCTCGAGAAGGGCTTCATACGACCGAGCACATCTCCTTGGGGAGCCCCCGTCCTCTTCGTGAGGAAGAAGGACGGATCCCTTCGCCTATGCATCGACTACCGAGAGTTGAACAAGTGCACGGTGCCGAACCGATATCCTCTACCACGCATCGATGACTTGTTCGACCAGCTACAGGGTTCAGAGGTGTATTCGAAGATCGATCTACGATCCGGATATCACCAGATGAGGATTCGGGCGAGCGACGTCCCGAGGACTGCATTCCGGACCCGCTACGGTCATTATGAGTTTCGCGTCATGTCCTTTGGACTGACGAACGCACCGGCGTATTTCATGAGTCTCATGCACACGGTGTTTACGGACTTCCTGGACTCATTCGTTGTAGTCTTTATTGACGATATATTGATCTACTCACGGAGTCGGGAGGAGCACGCCACACACTTGCGATTGGTACTAGAGCGACTTAGAGAGCATCGGCTATACGCCAAGTTCTCGAAGTGCGACTTCTGGATTGAGAGAGTTACGTTCCTCGGACACGTGATATCTCGAGACGGGTTAGCGGTGGACCCGCAGAAGATATCCGCCATTACAGATTGGAGGCGACCTGAGAGCGTCACCGAGGTTCGTAGTTTCTTAGGGTTGGCCGGCTACTATAGACGGTTTGTAAAGGGATTCTCACGTCTATCCCTACCGTTGACGCAGCTACTGCAGAAAGGAGTCAAGTACGAGTGGACTCTTGAACGCGAGAGTAGCTTCGAGGAGCTCAAGCGCCTTCTTGTCTCCGCACCGGTTTTATCGATGCCTATCTCCGGTGTGGAGTACGCCGTTTATGCTGACGCATCCCGATACGGGTTAGGTTGCGTATTGATGCAGCAGGGACATGTCATCGCATACGCTTCGAGGCAGCTCCGCACACACGAGCGGAACTACCCCACCCACGACTTAGAGTTGGCGGCCGTGGTCTTCGCATTGAAGATCTGGCGTCACTACCTATACGGAGACAGGTGCAAGATCTATACCGATCACAAGAGCCTGAAGTATGTCTTCACGCAGAAAGAGCTAAACCTGAGGCAGCGGAGATGGCTCGAATTGATGAAGGACTACGACCTGGAGATATTATATCATCCGGGCAAGGCCAATGTGGTGGCCGACGCCTTGAGTCGCAAGAGTCAGGTTAACCTGGCTACGATGATTACGCGACAGCACCATCTACTCGAGGATATGCGGCGACTCGACTTATGGGTTGCTCCGTCCGAGGAGCTGATAGGCGAGACTAGCGATAGTCGCGAGGTAGTAGTAGCTTCCTTAGTGATACAGCCGACCTTGACGGACGAGATACGACTAGCTCAGAGTGGCGACTTTCGACTTGAGAGGATTCGTGCCACGGTCATATCTGGTCAGCGTACTCCGTTTAGAGTAGACGACGAGGGTGCTTTGAGATTCGGTGACCGATTATGCGTACCAGATACGACATCCCTAAAGGACAGGATCCTTAGGGAAGCACACGACTCGGTCTACGCGATTCATCCTGGCGAGACGAAGATGTACCAAGACCTCAAGGGCTACTATTGGTGGAGGAACATGCGACGAGAGATCGCGAAGTTCGTTGGCAAGTGTTTGACTTGTCAAAAGGTGAAAGTCGACCGTCAGAGACCACCGGGACTCATCCAGCCACTTAAGAAGTCGACGCAGAAGTTTGACATCATCACGATGGACTTCGTGACGGGATTACCTAGGACTAGGTCGAAAGACGACGCTATTTGGGTCATAGTCGATACGTTGACCAAGGTGGCCCACTTTATCGCCTTTCGACACGGATTGTCGGGAGAGGAGATGGCTCTACTCTATATGAGACATCAGCACAAGTTTCATGGAGTCCCGACTACGATCATATCGGATCGTGATCCTCGCTTTACATCGCGTTTTTGGAGGAGTTTCCACGAGGCTCTCGGGACAGAGGTAGTATTCAGCACCGCCCACCACCCACAGACGGACGGCCAGTCTGAGCGTACGATACAGACGTTAGAGGACATGTTACGATCGTGCGCACTTACGATGCAGGGCGACTGGACGGATCATCTGCACATGGCAGAGTTCTCGTACAACAGTAGTTTTCACGCGAGCATCGGCATGTCACCTTTCGAGGCATTATACGGACACCGAGTCCGTACTCCCGTATGTTGGGGACCTACCAGCTCCGTTCGCCCTACCGTACCTCAATTGATCGAGGAGTGTGCGGATAAGGTGCGGATTATCCAAGATCGGCTCAAGACCGCGCAAGATCGACAGCGCAAGTACGCAGACCCAAAGCGTCGAGACTTCAGCATGGAGGTTGGCGAGCACGCGCTTTTACGAGTTTCGCCCCGCAAGGGGGTTATGAGGTTCGGAGTCAAGGGCAAGTTAGCACCTAGATACATCGGCCCGTTTATGATTCTCGAGCGAGTCGGTCGCACCGCATATCGACTTGCATTACCTCCATCCCTCGCTGGTGTACACGATGTTTTTCACGTATCCCAGCTTCGACGCTACGTACGGAGTGAGGCACACGTGCTAGATTATGAGCCATTACAGGTCGAGCCGGATTTGACGTACGAGGCACGCCCGATTCGCATCTTAGACGTGCAGGAGATAGAGTTACGGCGACGCACGATTCGTCGAGTACTAGTACAGTGGGAGTATCATTCTCCGCGCGAGGCGACATGGGAGCTCGAGGACGAGATGCGGAGCAGATATCCGGAGCTGTTCGCTCCGACCGACTAGTTTTGATCGTTCGGGACGAACTTTTTATTAGGGGGGGAGAATGTTATAATCCGTAAAATTAATTTAGTTAATTAGTTTAATAATGGAGCTTTACGACTAATTTAAGCCTAAATAAATTAGTTAGGTTAAATTATTAATTAATTGTTAAATAAACTTATTAATTAGGTTAAATAGAAATTCTAAAATTTTAATAACATAATGATAAAATTATTTATGAACTATCGTAGAGATATAAATGATCATTCAAACAAATTTTTGTCTTAAGAAATTACTAAATTAACGAACCGAATTGTAAAGATATTGATGACATTCGAGAATTTCGAACTATATTTTAGAACGCGAAATTAGTTCATCAGTTTCGAATTATTAATTTAATTGATCATGGGAGATTTCGGGTTAATTATATTGACTGTCTGAATTACCTCAACCCCTGATTTTGATTTCTGCACGAATCTCGATGCCTTGTGTTAAGAGGAGACCCTCCCCTTTCATTTCTTCTCGCTCTCTGTCTCACTGCCTTTGGACCCGCCCCTTTCCTCTTCTAAACCTAGCGATCCCCTCTCTTCTTCTTTCCGCCGCTCTCTCTCTTGTGTCTCTGTGACACCGACCCTACCACTCAGTCTCCCGCTTCCTGGAAGAGGGTTGTGGAGAGATCCCGCTCGTTATCGTTGCTTGGTTACGAAATTCTCCGCTGTCGCCTCGCTTGTCAGTAGGTTGGTACGGATGACGATTTAGTCGCGTTGAGCGCGTGGGTTGCGCACCTGCTCTCTGAGAGCGTTGAATTTATGACCTCTCTCTCTCTCTCTCTCTCTCTCTCTCTCTCGGGTTATATGACCTTTTACAGCTCTCTCTCTCTATCTCTTTTTCGGCTCTTACTTGGTTTTGAATCTCATGTGCTGAGAAATTTGGCTCTCTCCCTCTTTTCCGTTTTCCCTCTGTTACTTGCTATTCCACAAAACCTTAGGGGTTTTGATTGTTGTTTGGTGCTGATTTCGGATATTGGTGTACTGGTGCTTTCGATTCTTGTTGCCTTTGGTGCTTTGCTTGGCGGTTCTGGTGCCTAGCGGAGCCTGCTCTGTGGTTTGCTTGCTGTTCTCGTTTGAAGGTCGGGAGTGAGGCAGTGCCTTGGAGCCGACTGATTTCCTTGCCTCTTTGCGATTTCTTCTTTCGGGTAATGAAAGCACACCCTTCTATTTTGATGTTTGTGAGGTTGTTGTTTCGATTTGGGAAGATTAATTTGTCTCACGCGAGTTGTTGATTTTCTCGGTGAGACGGTGACATTGGGGCTTTGACCAATTGAGTGCGGGTTGTTGATTTTCCCGACTCAATTAAGAGATGAATTTGGGACTTGCGGGTTTGCGATTTGGTTATCTAGTGCAACAGCACTTTTGCTATTTTCTCCTTTGATCCGATGGTTCGTATTGTGTTTTCGTTGCTTGACCTGTGACCTTCGGGTTTGTTTTGCCCTTGCTGGCTGTGTGAGCCTTCTTGTCTGACCTGTGGCCTTAGGCCTTTTGTTGCTGGTGGCTGTTGCCTTGACCTGCGGCCTTGAGCCTTTTCTGTGACTTGTTGTCTTTGTTCTTTTGTTCTGACCTGCCTTGGTGATTGTTGTTGTGATGTTGTGCCTTGCTGTACCAGTTGGTACAGCCCAGTGTGACCACTGGTATTGATTGTTACGATTTTGTATTGATGGCCAGACTTGAACTGACAGGGGCCTCTTTGTAAATAAATTAGATCTGGGGTGAATTGTGTATATTTTAAGCCCCTGAGTGAATTTATAAAAATAAGGGACCATGTTGTAATTGTGGTTGAGAAATGGGCTTGGCCCCTTTCCTTGTTGGGTTTCGGCTGAAATTTAGAGGGGCTTAGGCCCTTTTGAGAATAATAAATGGAAAATGGACTTGGGCCTTTAAAATTCTGTTGAGCCTTAATATGAATTTATTTATAAATTCAAAGAGGCTTGGGCCTTTATCTATTGGGCTTGGCAGATTTTAAAATAGAAAGGAATAAATGTTGCCTCGGTTTGACGGATTAAAATGACGGCTTTTAAAATTTAGGTTTTAATAATGTAACCGAATAAAACCGGATGCTTATGTAAACTTGAATTTAATTCGGGAAATGATTATACCGTCCGGGTCTTGATGCCTCAGTGAGAGTTCATAACATAATTTGAACAGATACTATACAACCCTATATGGACACCTGTATGATCCCGAAACACACCAAATAAAAATATTTCAACACATGTAGATTAATTAGGATTTTTAATTAATTAAAAGTTGATTAGTTAGGATTTTTAAATGTTAAACAAATATTAGATTAAGTCAAATGTAGTTTTAAATAAAGTAAACGTTTTATAAATAAAATAGGTTGTTAATTAATAAAGGACAATTAATTAACAACATATTAACACTTTCGAATCATTCGATTTCAAATCTCATTGAGTAGAATAAGTAGATAATCACGTATTATTTTATAGTTATAAGTTATTGACTTGTACAAATTATTAGTGTAAATTCGTAAAACTTTAGAAATATTCTAACTAAATAGTTAACACTTATACTTAAGATCTAAAATTTATTTGTAGCTTAATTAATTAGGAAAAACACGTTATCTTACAAGTGATTAAATAGAAAAGTAATAATATCAATTTAAATTACGTAGGTTATACATTACTTATTTTTATTGTAAAAATATGTAATACCCTTAAGTTAAACGTTATAAATATTTAAATTTCATTAGAATAAATTAAACCAACCTTGACCTAATTTTACGTTCAATCGGAATCGAATAAAATCGATCGAACCGGTTGAGCAGATTCGAACACTTAGTGAAATTTATCAAACGGGGTAATAAGGGTCACGAATACTTAGTATAGACTCTAATTAAGTTACGACTAAATTACAGGTCAGCCGACCTACACTGAGTTCGATCCGTGGTCTGATCCCGCTGACGATTACACCGGAGCAGGTGAGGATCGTGCAGATTGCGGTGACTTCTAGTACTAGCTCTTTCTACCCCTACAGCTATCAGGTGTGGGATATCTGTTTTATTCTTTCGTGGCGTACTCTCACCAGTCGACCACTTGACCTGTCATCCGTACTTTATATTTCGTAGTTGCATTAGAGCATGTTTAATTCTCTTTGAACTGTAATTTAGGATTTGCATAGACCCCTTCTAAATTGAAAATTTATTGCTTTCTTAGGAGTAGCGTAAATTAATTTAATAATATATTAGGATATTAGTTGTCCTCTTCTCGTAGAGGACAACATAGTATTTAGTTACGCATGTGCATTGGTGAGCGTGAGAAGAAGACCGAGTGACTGCGTTCCGGCCGGTTGGTATGGAACTGGTCGGCCCGTTAGCCATTGAGCCGAGAGATCACTTGATTTCTCGGATGGTCTTATTAGGATTATTATTATTATATGCATGAGATTGGTATTATATTATTTTCGTTCATTTTACATTTTTGCGGACCGATCACGAGTCCGGAGACGATTCGGGAGCTATCCCCCCTACATTAGGAGCTACTTGCCTAGAACGGCTGCCGAGGATGCGGTGGCAGATTTTATTTTTGTTGTTATGATGTCCCATTGATCTGGCCGGATGGTGGAGTTCCGTCGTCTGCTCATGAGGAGACGGATTGACTTATTCTTACGCCTTGCTTGTAGTTTTCTCCTATTTTATATGTTTGGTGATGAATCGTCTTAGAGTAAGGAAAACACATGGAATTAGATATAACCATCGGCTAGCGTGCACTTGCCTACGGGTTGAAGTCTTGTGTGGGCAAAGCTCGATGCTATTAGGCATCGGGTATCTTTGCCCCTCTGATCGCAGTCCTTGTGTTATGTCGCATTTGAGATATAAATTCAATTTGGTTGAATTTGGCACGGCACGGGGTGACAAAATTATCCGTATTATTACTATATCAATTTGTACACACGGTACCTATTGTACTGGACTCCGGTTGAGTATAATATTCATCCTCATATTTTATTTTGGGAAATTTTATCATTTTGGCATAATAGGATAATCACATCATGTCATCTATTATATGTATATTTTCTTTTGTAGTTATTATGATAGGTTTTAAATTCCGCAACATGTGCATTAAAAGTGAATAATTACCGACTTTACGTAGATTTCAATTAAAATGTGCTTTGACTTAAGAGGATCCCTGAAGGGATAATACTGGGTCACATACTGGGCGATCATTCGCTCATCCCCTCCTTTTTATGGATGTGGGCAGGTACAGAGTCTGACGGTCCGCAGCAGGAGACGTCAGGAGCTGTCCCCGACGGCCACATCACCTGATATAGATTAGGGACTTTTGTTTAGGGTTTTGCGAGTCCGATGTTTTTGTTATACACATTGGACTCAATAGATTATGTATCCCTTTGACTAGTAGTGTTTATTTTATCTCGAGGTGGATTGTATGGATATTATGTATGTATGTATGTTTATTTGATATTTATGACTCTTGCTTGATCATTTTATTATTGCTTCCGCTGTGTGATTATTATTTATGTTTAGCCTTGCGTGTCATCTCGATTAATTGACACGAGGCGGGGACTGATCACGCACTAATCCGGAAATTCTGGTTTGGGGTGTGACATCTATTCTCCAACCTTTTCCCATCCACAGGCACACCCCACCAACACCTCACCAACACCCACCGGTACCGCACATGGCATCCCGATCGGCACCACTGGAGGACGCGTTCACTGAGGAAGATGAGGCTCTCATACAGAGGTTCATGGGATTGCGTACAGGGGACCAGGCAAGATCTCTCGTTACCATTCCTGACCAGGCAGCCACTAGCACCAACTGGGGAAAGAGTCTACTCCTCAGGGTCATCACTACCAGGACGGTACTAGATGACCAATTTGCAACCGTAATGATTCGAGCATGGAAGGTGGACCCCAATACCTCCTTTCGTTCGATCACAAGGGGATGCTATCTGGCCGAGTTCACCACTGATGAAGATCTCAAGACCGTGATGTTTGAGGGCCCCTGGCTTTACCGTGGGGATCTGGTCGCGGCTAAACAAGTGGGGGCACATCACAACCTTTCGCCGGATTTCATTAACCATGTTGATATCTGGGTACAGTTCTTTCAAATCCCAGTCAATGCCCTAAATGAGGAGGGTCTGTGGATTTTGGCAAAGGAGGTCGACACGCCGGTATCCACACCGGTGGAAGGTTTTGTCAATGGCAGGAGGTTCATTAAGGTCAAGATAATGGTTGATGTCACAAAGGGTCTAAAAGACTCAGTAACTCTAGCCCACCCGGTGTTAGGGGAGCTGAAAATCCTCTGCGTGTACGAAAGAGTCTCGCGCATGTGCCGGTTTTGCTGTAAGCTGGGCCATGAGATGGACGGATGTGCCGAATATGGCAGGCTCAGCAGAATAGTTCAGTTACGTGCAAAGGAGCCGGGCCAGGAGTATCTCACCGCATTGCTATCACCATCTACTGGGCCGTGGATCTGCAACTCGGCCTATCTGCCAAGGGTCCAGGACCAGCGAAACCCCCCCATTAGCAAAAGGCCTTTCTCACAGACGGCCCGAGGTGGGGATGGGCCGACCAGAGGGGGCCTGCTTCACCAAATCCAACAGTTATCTAACTCTGACACACAACTCTCTGTTCAGCAGATACAATCTTCTCAGGCAACCAAGAGGGCGAGACCGGCGGGCCCCACTCCGCCGGTAGATCAAATATGAGGCTACTATCATGGAACTGTCGGGGTAGTGGAGGCACGACGGTATCCACGTTAAATAGATACCTCCATTGCACAAAAACGGACATAGCCTTTATCTCGGAAACAAGATGTGGGACGAAAATGGCGGAAAAAACGAATCAAACAACTGTCTTTGTGTAATTATGTGGCAGTCCCGGCAAATGGTAAGTCTGGAGGTCTGTGGCTCTTGTGGAGCGATGAAATAAAGGTGTCAGTCATACAAATGGACAGGCACATAATTTCGGCAGAAGTTCAAATGAAGGGCAGGGAGGTTCCTTGGCTGCTCCTAGCAATATATGGGGATGCGAGTCGCACGGGCAATCCCCGTATATGGGAACAGCTTGATACTTACTTGGAAGATGACCAGCGGGAGGTTTGCCTTATTGGTGACTTTAATGCTATCGTGTCACAAGCTGAAAAAGTGGGGGGTTCATCGCAATTTAGCTCGGCAAACCAGGCATTTCGAAACTGGGTCTCCTCAGTTGGTTTGATTGACCTTGGCCATCACGGGCCGGCTTTCACCTGGTCCAATAGACATGTGGGAGGGGCTAACATAGCGGAACGGTTGGACAGGGCTATGGCATCACTAAGCTGGACTATGGGATACCCTCATGCAGCGGTTTTGCACCTCCCTCGCTTTAACAGCGACCATTCCCCAATTTTATTGCAAACAGAAGCAACGACATCAAGGCGACCAAGGAATTTCAGATGCGAGAATTGGTGGATGATGAATGATGATTTTAGGGAAATATAGAAGCGGGCCCTTGATCGGGCGCCGAACCACTGGGAGGGGGCAAGGTCCAGCTTCAAAACCGAAGTCACAAGGTGGAGCAAGGGGAAAAAAACCCCTGACAGACTGCTGACTGAAATAGAAGCTGAAATGCGGCAGCTAAATTCGAGGCCTTTATCGGATCACACAAGGCAACAGGAGCGGGTTTTGGAGGCGCGTCATGCTCAGATTCTGGGTTTGAAGGAGCAGTACTGGTACCAGCGTGCGAGGGTGGGTCGGGCACTATTGGGGGACCGGAATACCCATTACTTCCATGCCTCGGCTTCCCTGCGAAGAAGAACCAACTTAATAAGAGCTCTACTGTTGAATGATGGATCATGGGCTACAGAGGACAAGCACATCCGACGAGCCTTTGTTTCACATTTCAGGGCTATTTATCAAGGGAGCCCCTGTGTACCCGTGCAGCAGGCTGTGTCACCTCAGGTACTCAACCTCATTCCTACAATTTCAGACATAGGCCGACTCCAAATGAGTGGGCAGCCTACGGAACTTGAGATTCGTGGCGTTGTGTTTGGTCTTGGCCCAGATAAGGGACCTGGGCCGGATGGTTTTAACGGCAAGGTCATACAGGCCAATTGGGACCTTTTCGGGCCAGTTATAACGGGTGAGGTATTGTCCTTCCTCCAAACTGGTCTCATGAAACCTAGCATTGCAAGATCTAACTTGGTCCTTATTCCCAAATCTGAGGAGGCAAAAAAGGTTGGTGACTTTCGACCAATTTCTGTTTGTAATTTCATCTATAAAGTGATTTCCAAATTGCTAGCCAACAGAATGCGGCCGTACATCAACAACTGCATCTCAAAGTGCCAGACGGCTTTCATCCCGGGGAGGGAAATCTCGGAAAACGTCATCTTGCTCCGAGAGGTTCTGCACTCCTTCAGGTCTAAAAAACACCGAAGAGCCGAATTTTGTCTTAAGCTCGATCTCTCCAAAGCTTTTGATAGATTGGATTGGAGGTACTTGTCGGACATACTACCACTCTACGGCTTCCCGCCAGTTTTCTGTTCATGGGTCATGTCATGTGTTACTTCGGCAGAATACTCCGTTGTGATCAATGGTAGAGGAGACGGTTTTCTCAAAGCAAGCAGCGGTTTAAGGCAAGGGTGTGCTCTCTCCCCATACCTTTTCATTCTTGGCATGGATCTCCTGTCCCGACAACTTGAGCAATTGGTTATACAAAATGGATTACGTGGCGTGCGTCTCGCGCCATCGGCCCCAAAACTAACAAACTGTTTGTATGCAGATGATCTCCTGCTGTTTGGCGCGGCTACGGAAACCGAGGCAACCACACTGCTCAGGGAGTTACGGGTGTTTACCTCAATGTCTGGTCAACAAATAGGGACGGATAAGAGTACCATCTGGTTCAGTGCTTTCACAGAAGAGGAGGTCAAAATTCGAGTCAGCAATATTCTCACAGTCAGCTCCGAATCCACTGCTCTGAAATATCTTGGCGCGCCCATTTTAACAACATCGCTGGCCTTTGATTTCCTACTTACAGCCGTGGCATCTCGCCTGTCGGGATGGAGAGCTCGGCTGCTATCTCAGGCAGGCCGCACTGTCCTCATCAAGTCGGTACTGCAATCCATACCCATCTATTACATGGCAACAACAAAAATCCCAGCAAAGGTGCTTCAAAAACTGCAATCCATGATAACCAGATTTTTCTGGGGAAAAATGCAACAAGGCAGATATTTGGCGTACCTGGCCTGGGATAGAATGGCCGTACCTACTGGAATGGGGGGGCTGGGTTTCAAAGATTTGGAGTCGATGAACAAAGCACTGCTTTTGAAGTTTTTATGGAGGCTTGCTTCACATACAGATTCTCTCTGGGCTATTCATATCAGGGCCAAGTACTTATCGCGAAGCGAACTGTGGCACTCGAGGCGCACGTATCGATGCACAGTTTTCTGGCGAGCTATAATGAATCTAAGGGAAACACTCTTGCCGCTACTGTCCTGGAAGGTGGGTGATGGCCGTCTATGTCCTACTTTGGGCCAACCGTGGCATCCGGGGGCTGTGTTAACACAGTCACACAACCAACAACAAAGGGTGCTAAAAATTGCTGATATGTTGAACGAATTGGGCACTGGATGGGACCCGGGCAAGCTATTGCGGGTCTACGGTTTTGAAAGATCCGTGTTTATCCTGGGCTCCGTCAGCGCACCAACACCTGATGCTGGCCAGGACAGACTAATGTTCTCAGGTAGTTCCAACGGGGTCTACACCGTTAAGAAGGGATATCAGACTGTAAGAGACTGCACCCAAATTGGAGAGCCATCCAGGAAGGAGTTTTGGCAGCTAATCTGGAAAAGGGGAAGTGTCCTGCCGAGGGTCAGACTTTTACTTTGGAAACTTATGAAAGGGGCCCTTCCTCTACTTGGTATCTTGGCGTCAAGATTGCCGGCGATTGACGCAACATGTGCCACCTGCGGGGAGGGTGTGGAGGACATTCACCACTTTTTATTCCTATGCCCCTTCTCCAGAGGATGTTGGCTAACGGGTCCGGTGCCCATTAGGACTGATGTGTTACCCCTGAGTACTGACGATACTTTTCTAACCCTCAGCAGCCTGCTCTCTGATATGCAGTGGACGGATGCAGCAAACGTTATTTGGTCATTGTGGAGATGTCGCAATGACAAGATCTATGGCGCAAAAACTCCCACTGCTGAGGTGTTCCACAAATACTTCAATCTAATATCCCTGGAAACAATGATTGCTGAATCGGGTAAGGTAACCAGCCTGGATCAGGTACCGGCAATCCCGGTGCAGGAATCGGAGTTCCAATGTGTGATGGTTCATGGTTAAAAGAGTGGGAAGGGGGTTATGGGGTGGTGCTCAGCAGAGCTCAGCAACTAACTCAGTATGCACTGGGGTCGTTACCGGCAATTTGTGTACTGCAGACAGAGGCACATGCGCTGCGGCAAGGGATGCTGCTGGTACGGGGAGCAGGGATAGCATCATGTGATTTTTTCACTGATTCGGCCACTCTGGTAAAACTGGTTAACCAGTATGAACCACCCATTGAGGTGGATTGGAGGGCTTACTGAGAAGTATACGAATCCTGGGAAATGGTCAAAAGGAATGAAGCCTTCACAGTTTCTCATGTGTCTAGAGAAAACAATGTGCAGGCAGACTACCTGGCAAAGAAGGGACGATCTCTGGGAACAGACTACATAGGTTACACATTCCCCATGTTTGAGCAATAGAAGGTTTTTTGTTCATTTCAGTCCTTGTAAGGTTTCGTCTTCCTGTTTTGTCTGAGGAAGGAATGAGTTGTAATGCCTACGGGCTTAAACTATTCAAAAAAAAAAAAAAAAAAAAAAGATTTAAAATCATATACGTATTCATATTTGTGCGTATATCCATATTTAATTTTTGAATACGGAATCGGATTCGGGCAGATACAAGTACTTAAAATTTAAAACCATATATATATATATATATATATATATATATATATATATATATATATAGAGTATGGCTAAATTGCTGCCGGCAGCATTTCGGCGAGGTGCTGCCGGGGGCAATTCGGTCATTTCCGGTGTTCAAACAACAAATCCGAACCGTTCAACGTGTTCTAAATATTAAAATCTACTTGGAGACCAAATTTTACATTTTTTGGAATTTTTTTACTATTTATTAAGCCACTTTGAAAATTCCAGATCACATGGTCCAGAATTTTGGTGCACTGTTCACCCGGATCAGCCAATTTCAAAGTGGCCTAATAAATAGCTAAAAAATTCCAAAAAATGTAAAATTTGGTCTCCAAGTAGATTTTAATATTTAGAACATATCTGTATAAAAAAATTTGTTGTTTGAACACCGGAAATGACCGAATTGCCCCCGGCAGCACCTGGCCAGAATGCTGCCGGCAGCAATTTAGCCATACTCTATATATATATATATATATATATATATATATATATATATATATATATATATAATCATATCTGTACGGATATTGATATTCAGAAGATAACCGTATCTAATTTTTTAATACGGATTGAGATATAATATCCGATCCGTTTGCACCCCTAAATTGATCACTGGAACTTGAAATGGGGACCAAATAATATAAATATACATTAATACAACTAATCTGATGGATGGGATGCTCATAATACAACTAGCTTCGTTAGGAAAAACAAAGGGGAAAAACCGAAAAAGTATGTAATTTTATTCATCTCTGCCCTGCAACTGCAAGTTGTTGACAATGTCATTGGTTTATTTGAACAGGCATCATGAACATTTTGATTATGTGAACAATATCGAGTACAATTGATTAATTTTTGCACATTTTGCACTTGTACGGTTGTACCAACAACAAACAAGATAGAAGACGCATAGAAGTAGATCATTAAGATGATTAGAGCATTACATTACATACTCTTAGATGTCTTACACAGATTTATTAAACTGTAGTACGTAGTTACATGTTCTTAGTGGTTATTTTCCCTAGCATACATTTCTCTGTTAAGGTCACAAAACTATACCCCCATGTCACACTGACTACTCCATCTGAACATACTCTCTGAGCAGAATAAGATGTAGTCAAAGCAAACAACCTGATTTGTTGGTCCAACACAAATGAATAAACACTTCTATCCAATTCTCTCCCCTCACATCTTCATTATCAAACCATCTTTCTCGTCTCTTTCAACAAATCCAGAGAGAACTGGAGAGATATGCTCTGGTTGGTTGTTTGTTGGTGGCAAAGAACTAAGCAACCTGATTGGTACAGATAAAGGTTTTCTAGCTCCCCGAGGACAGCACAAAATTGAAGTATCAATTGTGACATGGGATATAGCTTACTTACCTTCAAACAAATTGCAAACATTTCCCTAAAAGATCTACAAAAATATAGCTTAATTAGTATGCTAATAAAACTAATTCTCTCTTTCTCTTGCATCTAGTTACCAAACCCCATTGCAACAACAGGGATCCTGACTTTATGCCCCCTGTCTCCTTTCATCAATACCTCACCAAAGCTGTATGTACCTCTCACCGATCTCACAGTAAGGGTTACTGTTACATCCCTTGACTGACCTGGTAAAATTGTCAATGCTGGTGGGCCCACCTCCAGTGCAACTTCAGGAGACATGTGTGATGTGATAGTGTAAGTCTCTGCTTCAGACCCCACATTCGTGACTGTCCTTTTGATGATCCGAGTGCCTTTCAGATGAGCAACTGTAACTGATGGTATGTTCAGATCTGCAGGGTGCATGTAAGTTGCAGTGCATGGCATACCGGTTATGTTTCTTATTTCATGCCGGTCAATGCCCGGTACTGAACATAGAAATTTGATATAGTCCAAGTGAGCTGTAAGAACAAATCATTAAGCTCATATTAGTAAAGTATGAATCTAAAGACACTGATATATTTCTAGACAGAACTTCAAAATCAAATATCCAGACCACTGCAGTACAGGTCTATCTAAACCAGTATGTTGCCATAATGTACATGACAGCATAAAATCATTGCCATTTCCTAGTTGAATCAGCTAGCTAATTCTGTCTCAGTCGATACAAAAGAAAAGACTTTAACACTATGCTTTTACCAAAAATAAAAATATTAAAGAGCATATCGGCCCCTAAAAGTATCTCAAAACTATAAAACACCCCTTCCAGCATTGCAAACAAGATAAAAATAATGATCTCCACATTTGCGGCAATGTAGAGAAATCCGTGCCCTAATACTGTATTCAACTTCAGCTAAATTATTACTATGAAGCTATTTTCAAGTTACCATTTAGATCATTCAAGATGGTCAGTGTGTCATTGCATTTTTCTGAACCCCATAATTATTGTATAATACCTAACAGTATTTGTTATCAATATTTTCAACAATAGTGGTTACTTGCATTAATGGAAATTGCTGGGGTTTCTGCAAAGTACTCAAGAAAACTGTCTGGGAGATAAACAAAGAGTTTTCTCATCTGAAAGAGTGAGAAATAGACATAGAGTGAAAGAGAGAAGATAATGAGCATACAAGCATCAAAAACAAGGCCAGGGTCGAGAGCAGCTTTAGGGTCAACGGCACCGCTACCATAGTCAAAGGGGGTACCACCGACGAGGGTCAAAATCTCTTGGCCGGTAAACTCTTGTGCCTTGAGAGGTCGGCCCCCTTTATCCACCGTGGTGGCGGTGGTCATGAGTGCTGATTTGATGGCAGCTGGGCTCCATTTTGGGTTTTTCTGTTTTATCAGTGCTGCTATCCCTGATATGTGCGGGGCAGCCATGCTGGTGCCAGATATCATTGCAAATCGCTCACCTGCAATTGTTTTAATTGCAGAAAAAGGGTAATATGTTTTAGTTTGGTAATTGCTGAGAAGGATTTAGGAATTCCTTTTTAAAACAAAAACACCATTTTTTTTCTTTCAGTCTGCTATTTGAATGAGAATATTGAGCACACAAAAAAAATATAGTTGCTAAATTCTAGGTATCATATATATAATTGTAACTGAGCTGTCTGTCAGAGGTATTAGCTGATCAAAAGAGAGACATTTAAATTTGTATTAGTCATATGTTGAACCGGAATGCAAGATTTATTGTACCAGATATGCGTGACAAGAATTTAGGTTAATATTGTTACTTTTCCTTTTTCCTTTTTTGTCCTCTCAGTGTATGATTATGGGTTTCCCAAGCAGGCTTAGTTCTAAAATACCATTTTCAGAAACACCCAGGCAAAAATGAACTTAAAAGTTTAAACACTGGTTTCTTCAAAAGAACTAAAAAAGGCTGAATTGATATGGTACTGTGCATACCAACATAATTGGCCTCATCGGTCCCATTTGGAGCCCAGGCAGCCCATATCAGATTCCCTGGGGCCAATATATCAGGTTTGAGTACATCGGCATCTTGAAAGCTAAAATCTTTCACATCAGGGCCTCTCGAAGAAAATATCGCAACTTGAGGGGCTGAATTGTAAAGGGTCGGGGCCAGACCATTTGCAATGCTAGCTGTTGCTTCGAAGCTAATGGCTCTTCCAGCCCAGTCTCTTTTTGTTGAACAATTGTAGTAATCTATTAGCTCCTGGAAACCAAATAACAAACACGAACAATTTACATGATCTTTTGCCCTCAAAGGCACTGAACTGTATCTCAACATAATGAAAACTCTAGTAAACCATAGTCAGTGGAAGAAAAAGAAGATCATACCTTAGTTTTAGTGGTTTCTGTAATGAGAATACCCGGAATTCTGACAGGAACGGGATCAAACTTTATTCCAGGATAGTTATTCTCCACAGCTACAATGAATCCTGCAGCACCAAGGCTCTTGGCAGTCTCAGAAACTTTTTTGATAGATGCAGTGCCAGAAACAAAATTGAAGGAATAACCACAAAGAAGAATATTTCCTTCCACTTTATTCTTGTTCAGTAATTCAGGTCTCTGGCAGTCTAATGGATTGTACTTTATGACGGAGGAGCCAATAAGCACATCACTTGCCGAGACCAGGCTGAAAGTCTTGTTACCGTGGGTAGCAGCTACATATCAAAAGAAAAAAATGCATGAAAAACATATTTGAAGCAAAAATATTGTGAAAGAGCAATACTGTACAAACAATATATCCGGCATAGGCTAGTAAATAAAATTATAGAAGAAAGTTGCAAGTGATTGTTCAAATGAAACCACAAATAAACACACGCTAGTCAAAATGGTGCACCGAAGTTTTATGCATCACTGCATCATAGGGTAAACAATTGATGTACACCAATGAAGTGTAGAAAGCGATACCATGAAGTCCTAAGCACAAAACTACTTGCAGATGCATAAAATCATGTTGTTTGGGACTATTGTCTTTTCTGCATTGACACTTGTTATTTACATATCACAAAACAAAAAAGAACAGATGTTGATATGCTACATGAAAAAAAAAAAAAAAACTTACGTGATACTCCAAGACCAGGTAAATTGATGCCGTTTCCCAGACTCAATTGGTTCTTGTACCTCCGATCATCTACGCCAGCAGCAACAGTGGTGATCCACGGGCTGAAAGAAACCAATGTTTTAGGAAAGGGACCTCCGTTTCCAGCTGCTTGGGCCACAAATACCCCAGCTTTCACTGCTGAAAGAAGGGCTGCATCAAATGGGTTCAAGAACGTGGTACGTGTTGCAGATGGTGGGCTATTGGGCCCAACTGAGAGGTTGAGTATGTCTACACCATCCTCAACTGCCTGCTTAAAGGGAAACCATATAGAGGTCATTTTTGCTTTCACTTTTTACTAGAAAGAATGATTTCAATCCTGACCTCATTAGGGTCATGATTTTGACTTAAATTCCAGTTCTATCTAACTAGAAAATTATAAATAAACATCATAAGAGCAATAACGAGAGGTCACTACTACAGTTCAATCAAAGTAAATTAAATTTGTTATTTAAGTCATGAAATCATGACATTGCTGTATACAAATAAGAATTAACAACGAAAATATTTGGTTTGTCTAATGCATACTTGTTCAATGGCCGCCACAACATCAGACACGTAACCGCCAAATAGCCTGTACAGAACCTTATACACCGCAATCCTGTAGGTGCAAATACAGCCTCCTTAGAAAGAAATATGCATCAAAGGACCCACAGAAATATTCAGTTAAAGAAAGAACAAATAATATACATGAAATCTACACAACCGACCTGGCACGTGGAGCCATGCCACTTGCTTTACCAAACTCATGGCCATGTAGTCTCACAGGTACCCCATTGTTTCCAGCAGCAATTGCAGCTGTATGGCTAGTCAGGGAAATAACAATATTTCATTACTAATTAATTATAATATGTAAAATATTAGGCATACTTGGTTGTATATACTATACAATTCCATGATTGTATCATAGATAGTCAAACCAGACAGCTTTTTTCTAAATGAAGCCCATGGGTTCAAACCAGACAGTTCACCTGAGGAAGTTGTAAAGAGCATAAAGCCAGGCACTATCTGATTAGTCATGAAAGAGAGTTTACCATGGAAAAACATGACATTTGTCATAAACCTCATAATAAAATTACCTTCCATGCCCATCACCATCCAATGGAGATGCAAAATCAATTGCCGGGTTGAAAGCGCCTGCAGCAATTGCAGCTTTGGCAAAATGCTGGGCCCCAACAATCTTCCCATTACAGTAGCTCCTTCGCGTCTCAGGATCAGCCTCACATTTTCCCTTATACCTAGTCAGAGGCCCATAAGGCTCAGTGTTGTAAGTTGAGAAGCTGGGGTGCTTTGGGTTAATACCAGAGTCCACAAAGCCGATAACAATATCTTCACCTGCTCTGTCAAACCCACCTCCTGTGGGCCACACATCAGTCGGCAATCCAAGAAATTGAGGGGTGTGTGTTGTTAATTTTCTTACTTTGGTGTCCCTTTCCACATATTTTACCCCTGGGGCTCTCCTCAAAGCCTCAGCCTATATCACAAGATCTTATTAAAAATGGGGAAAAAAAAAAGTGCAAAACAAGAGCAAAATGTAGGATAAAATTTAAAATTTTCGAGGTTCTTAGTATAAAAAGTTCTGGACACAACCACATAGTATATACCTGTAGAGGATTCATGTGAATTGCAAAGCCATTCATGAGGTGGCGGTATGTGTACAGTTTAGTATAGGAACCTTCTAAAAGCACCGAGTCGAGTATCTCATTGTGCTTGTTCTCTAGATGGATGGAGTATGCTCTTACAACGTCACTGTTAGGAAACAGTTGTTCAATAACTACAGTTATTATCAACTTGTCTAACAACGGAATATACCCAAAATTTAAATTTTGAATTAGAAATTCAGAAATCACCATTCAGAAATTACCTGTGAAAATCCATTTCTTCAACTGTATCAGTTGCAGTTGCAGGAAGTCCTTCTATGTTACCTTCATAGCTTACAACAGGGTCTCCTTCAATAGCCACAATGTACACATCATGGCTCCCATACGCTATACTTTCCAATAATATCAGAAATAAACATGCAAATTCTATCCCCTTCATTTCTCAGTTCAGATAACTTGGCAATTTGTATTTATTCTTTATCTGGTATCTCCAACTGCAATTGTAACAAAAGAGTACATTAATCATTAAAAAAGCATGCTTGAGTTTGCATTGATACTCTAGATAAAAATTACGAAGGGCTTCTAACAATTTGGTATTTGTGTTCAACAGCAGCATGAACCGAAATGTAACTTGAGACATTAGGGACTTAGGGTATAAACATCGAACTTCAGTGTGTATGTTATTAATGCAAATAGTTTGACTTTCAGAAGATATGCAATTGTTAGGTTTTAGAAGGGATGTAATTGTTAAGTTTTAGAAGGGTTTCTGAGCTAAATTGAGAACAGGCAGCATAGTAAGTTAGCAATCAAAGCTATTGGTGTTGTATTTCAGTAATAGTAAGCATGAGAGTTGAGCAATTGGAGAGGCCAATTATGCAGAAATACCCTCTAAAACAGATACCAGCCTGGCAAAACCATTACTTTGCTTACCAACAACTAATCCCCTGCTTCCATTAATTTGCATTTAAGAGTTCATAGGCACATTCTTTTAGCTTTGCCTTCAGGCTTTTGAACATAAACTCTGCTATAATTACTAAGACAAATAGAAATTATAAACAAATAAATAATGCATTTGGTCTCCTCTTAAGCTAAAATAAGACCTATCTAACAACCCCTTTCATATAAAAGAGGTACATTTGTTTCCCTCTATTTAGCTCTACTCATGTACTAACTATCAAACTTGATTAAGTAAATAAAAATATATATATATATATATATATCTAACTAAAGACTTGTCCACTTAGTGAACAAGTACAAAATCAAAATCACACACATTTGGCACAAAACGTAACACATTTTTTTCTTCACCTTTCTCGTTTCGAAAGAGCTAGGTTTTACACCACAGCGGGTCCCACATTCCAGCGAGTGTGCTGTTTGAAAGAAAGAGACAGGGAAGTGGGGTTTTAAACTAGGGGTTAGGGTTCTTTCCGTGTAAGAGGTGGCTAGAATGTGATTTCTGCAGCGTCGTCTTTAATGGAGGTGGGAACGAGAGGCAAGGAATCTTTGTACACCGTATTTACGGCTTTGCCACTGACACTTAGTAAATGAGAGTGTATCGGGGAAGGAGATGGTATGGGTATTAATGTCGGGGCTCACTTTTTTATCTTTTAAATAAATGAAAAAGAAAGATTATGCCCTCGCATCCTGATGCGAACGATTAAATCAGAATTGGAGAATTCAAACCGTTGGATCTGAAACTGACGGATGATATCGTTGATTTATTTATTATTAGTCGCGCAGTCTGTGCGGAATTGTAGATTTGGCAAGGAGTCCAGAAAGGTTTTTCGGATCCGAGGCGAGTTACTAACCCGAAACTCCCTATGCTCTCTCTAAATTAACAATTCTTTCAAACTCTTAAATTAACTGCAAACATGTTAATCCCACAATTCCTTGAAACGCACAGGGGTTTAATCTCTGCGATGATGCTCACACAAAAGTCGAAATTTTTTTAGTTACTACTGTGAAAAATCAGAATTAAATCAATACCATCCGATTCAAACTTTTCTCAATCCTACCACCACACGGACCCAGTTCGCGCATCAAATTCGGCTGGTGCGCGAACTGGGTAGGCGCACCAAGGGGTTTGGTGCTATAAAGGGCAGCGAGCATCAAATTTGATGCTCAAACGAGGTGAAGCGCACCAGCCAGCGGTAAAAAGGTAATTTTTTTTATTGTTTTTAAATTAGTTAGTTGAGTATAGTTGTTTAAAATAGTCTAAAATAAACTAAAATTGTTTTAAATAGTTCAAAGTGGTGTTCAAAATTGGTAATATTCTAAATAAATTATATTTTGTAGTATTTTAGACCAATTTTTTTTTAAAATGTACCAAATTAGCCAAAATTGAATAGAAATGCATCAAATTGACCTGTTATTGTTTGAATTTAACTAAGATTGTACCATACTTTAGCCGATGGTTTTCAAAAATTAGTAAATTATAAATGTACCATATTTGTGGTATTTTAGACCAAAATTGAATAGAAATGCACCAAATTGACCTTGAATTGTTTGAATTTACTCAAAATTAAATCTTCTTTTTTACCGATAGTATCCAAAAATTAGTAAATTATAGATGTACCATATTTGTGGTATTTTTGACCAAAATTGAATAGAAATGCACCAAATTGACCTTGAATTGTTTGAATTTACCCAAAATTGAACCTTTTTTTTTACCGATAGTGTCTAAAAATTAGTAAATTATAGATGTACCATATTTGTGGTATTTTAGACCAAAATTGGCTAGAAATGCACCAAATTGACCTTGTATTGTTTGAAATTTATACGTTTAGTACCGATAGTGTCAAAAATTGACAACATTTAAAAAATTCTTGTAGTATGGCGTCAACAAGCGGTATCGCACAAACCGGTCTGCCTCACGATGATGTGGATTTGGATATGGAGTTGGCCAAGACCGTTTTTCCGCACTTGACGAAGGAGAGTATTAGCCCCGTTTGTTGGTTCCCGTACAATGACCACAAGATCAGAAATTCATATGTAAGTTTACATTTGTTAACTACTTATGAATAAATAAATAAGTTATATTTTTCTTTATTTTGAAATTAAATGCAGACTCATGGCCTCACGTCGACACGGAATAACCAGATGAATATCCTCTACGACGAGCAATTTGCACCGGCGTTATAGAGGATGAGTCTGTGGCATGTGCCCCAGCTCACTCCCATAAATGCAGATGTCGCTCTTATATCTGCGCTGGTCGAGAGGTAGCGGCTAAAGACGCACACATTCCACTTGCATGTTGGAGAGATTACGGTGTCTCTCCAAGACGTGAGTTGTCTGTGGGGCCTGCCCATTACTGGAGAGGCTGTGACGGATGTGGAGTATGGAGATTTCTCACAGCTTGTTACAGACCTGTTGGGTTCTGGGTTGATGAAGCGGAGGATTACTAAGAATGGGATCATTTATTCCAAGAACGACATTAGTATACCATCATTGCGGGAGCGGTTTAGGTAACTTTTATTTTTTAAAATTTTGACATTAGTATACAGTCATTTCATAACTTTGACTAAATTAGTTCGAATTTACAATGGAGTCTTAGATGTGGAAGCTTCTCCCGAGGTGGTAGATCAGTGGACCCGGGCTTATATTATGGAGATGTTCGCTTGCTGGATGTTCCCAGATTCATCGGGAAGCACTGACCCTGGTTGTTTGCTTGAGTGACTGAGGGACTCGGTCCAGCCTAAATAGATGAACTCGGGTGCAGCGGTCTTAGCATGTTTATATCGAGGTTTATGCACTGCGTGCAAGGTATAAATTATTTTTTGCTTGTTTGTAATATAAATAAATAAATGGTTACACTAAAAAAACCTGAAAATTAACTGCAACTTGTATCTAAATAGAGAAACAAGGCAAATTTGTACGGTCCAGTTGGTCTCCTCATGCATTGGTCGTGGACGAGATTCCCATTCGGCCGTCCACAATCCAACGGGATTACATGTTCTGCTTATGCACAAAGATTATGCTCGAAGAAGACGTACATCCAGACCCCGCATGACAAACCTATGGGAGTTGATTTTTTCCGGAGTCAATTTACGTTTGTTGGCGGCCGTACGATGAGTCTGTCGCTGTTGTAGACGATGTTGTCCCTCACTCCTTCCTACATGACCTGCCTGCTATCTGCTTGGATCAGCGTCAGTTCTGGTTTGCTCAGGTACCGCTTATATTATTAGTGTATAAAAAAATAGTTTTTTTTTTTATTATGTAGGTTTATTTATTTTTATATATTCTAGGAACTGCAACATAGTCTGGTGTTCTGTCTGGGGTTCTGTTTGGGGTTGGCAACCACATATAACTCTAGGAACTTGAAAGGTGTTGTCATATTCTTGGTCATTTGGGTATACAACCCCCAACTGTTATCGTCTAGTACAGGGAGTTGTTGGAACCATGTTTGGTTGCCTTGTCTAATATTGATCCTTGCGGACATTACCAGCTCGTAATAATTCATATCAATATCAAGTTCCTAGTACACTTCTCTAGTTATACTACTAAAATCTAAACCTAAACTGATATTGAACATTTTCTGGAGTTGGATACTGTAATAAGCACTATTTGACCCTTGTAATACTTCACCACTAAAATAACAAACAATTCTAATCATAGTTGGTTGAATTACGGAACAAACTTAATAATTAATAAATTTACAGTAAATTAAAAATACAATTAAAAAAATATAAAAAATAAGAATTAAGATGAAAACACAAGTTACTCTTTGCTCACTTGTTTATCTCCTTGGCGAATTGTGAACGAAAAAAATGTTATAATTTTTGCTGATACAGCCTTTGGCTGGTGCGCTGTCACCTGTCAAGACTTGAAGTCGGTTTGGCATGTGAAATGGGTGGAGCCCACATGGCTTGTCTTGAATCTTGATTCACTTACACCGTTACACGTGCACGTGGGTGGGATTCGTTTCCTTTGTTTGGATACAGGATGCGCCACCATCAGCCATAATTTCATCATTATGATAATGTTACATCTCCAGTATAATTTAATGTTATGCCCACTTGATTGCATGGAATCCCTGTTGGAAATACATTCATAATTTTTTTGTTTGTTTGCATCGAGACTTCCAAATTTGCCAATTATATGATGAAGTATTCTTTTGTGTTAGTAATTTGGTAGGTGATTAATGTAATCGTGTTTTAAGCTCATTAACTGTAAAAGTTTATGACCTGGCAGCACTCATTAGCTCATTAGCTAATTATTGGGCAAATGGGCAGTGCACTTGTTGGATTAGGTACCACCACTTCAGATATCATTGAAACTTTGAAAGTACCAACTCAGCAAAGCGTGCAGATGATAATACCGAGCGATATTATTTGAAAAGGCGATGTCACTCGTATCTTTCTTTTTCCTCATCCAATTAGAAACCACAATTCTCTTACGTTGAGATAGACTCCGCCCCCCATTAATAGTCTTAACTCAGAGCTTTAGCTGCAGAGAGTACCAAGGACTCTGAAACAAGGCTGGCGAGCCTACACAACTACCTTAACCAACCTGTCCTGAATTGAACCTATCTTTTCTATATGTATTTCATGTTCCATCCCAGGTGACGCAACAATCTATCAAAAAAGCAATCCGTTACAAGACATAAAATGTCAATATCAACTGTGGGACCAGATTGAGTTGGTTTGTCAATCACGAAGCTCCAGTATCGCAACCAGTTACAAACTTCAAAGTGGGACCAAGGTTCTCAGATGGGCGGTACACAGGGAATGGAACGAGGTGCTTTGTCTCAAGAAACATGGCAAGATGTCAAACCATTTAAGGGATCAGTCCGGAGTCTGAAGCCCATGCTGCCAGACCAAATTGGAAAGATATATGGTAGCTCTTGCCATCCCCTTTATTTCACCTAGGTGTCTAGGATTTATGATGGGCAAGTCCCAATGTTGTCTGGGTCCCACAAGTCATGGGTGGTAGATAAAAATCATAAAATAGAGAGGAAAAGGAGAGGACACTGCATCAGGCTATCAGACTACCAGCACAAATTATACCGACATTTTTATTAATATCCAAAGTTTAATAGAAATTAATTAATATATACATATCTGATGCGAAGTTATAAAAACACCTGTACAGGCCATTTTGTATCCAATTTAATTTAGTACGGTCAAAAAATAGCCAGTACTCAAATTTTTTTTTTAATACAGTACTGCCCATTTTCTGATCGGTACTTAATTTTTTTTTAGAATGGGCATAGCATAGTTAGTACTGCCCATTTTCTGATCGGTACTTAATTTTTTTTTTAGAATGGGCATAGCATAGTTGGCTAGAAGAAAAAATCGTAGGAAACTCGGATTGAAGTTTGCACTCAGTTTGGCTAAGATCAAACAAATGCATTTGGTTGGATGCGTGTGTTACATCGGTTGTATGTATCGGTGCATCATCGATGTTTTTGCAATGAAACATCGATGTTCTATTAGCCGGGTAGTGCTAAAAAAACATCGGTGCGTCGCTGATGTTTTATTAGACTTAGCATTGACAATTAAGCAGGGTAGTGCTAAAAAAACATCGGTGCGTCGCTGATGTTTTTGCAATGAAACATCGATGCACTTCTGCCGTCGTTAGGCCGTGCATAAAGCATCGGTACTCAATTTTAGAATATTGGTTATTGTCAAATTAAATTCACTAGCCGCATGCGAACACTAAACTTTAGTGTCATACGACACTGTAAAAAAAACATCGGTACTTCAATCCGAGTTTCCTACGACTTTTTCTTCTAGCCAACTATGCTATGCCCATCCTAAAAAAAAAAAATTAAGTACCGGCCAGAAAATGGCCGGTACTGTATTAAAAAAAAAATTTAGGTATCGGCCATTTTCCGGCAGGTACTGAATTAAATTGGATACCGGCCAAAAAATAGACGGATATTTTTATAACTTTCCAGCGGATCTTGATATATTAATTAATTTCTATTAAACTTTGGATAATAATAAAAATTATACTTGAACCATCCACTTCTCTTCCTATTTCATTTATTAAAGGAAAAAAAAAGGCATCCTTTCAAAATTTAGCTTTGCGTGTTGTGTTGTGCGCTTAATGGAAAAGCTAGGAAATTAAAATCTAGCTTAAAAATTATTCTTCTGACAAAATAATTCCACGGCTTCAACGATCTAAGCCTATTCATTTGTGAGGTCCTTAATTATTATTGCTAACATCGTTTAGCATTGAGTTTTAGTTTCGTATTATTTTTTTTTTGTGGCAATTTTTGCTATTTTGAGAACTCTGTTACAAAATAATATTTGATGGTATTGCAAACAGTATTGAGCTGTACTTTTTTTTGGCGCAATCACACCCGAAATGTTGTGTTAATTTTGAAGAGTGATACAAAGAGGTTTGAGAGGGTATTACATATATAATTTGTAAAATCATAAATCAATCCATACACCTTTAAGTTCGTCACGCACCGCGCGATCAATTAATGATCTAGTTAGATTAAAAGCTGATCAAGCAGCCTTGTGTAGCAGAATGAATTAGAAAAATCTCTCTAGCCAAAATGCAGTATAATGAATAGTTAGTATCCTTCAATAGTTCACTTGCCAGCTTTCTTGGTTCACTTGAGTGTAGGTCCGATGGGCATCGGACCTACTTTGGTTCGATGAATTTAATCACCATCAATTTGCTTTAAAATTCGCATAGAACGCTTTAAACTTTGTGCGTGTCTGTTTCAATTTTCGTGCGCACAAATCTTAAATTAGATCGGACGGTCATCATGCTCGTTGAACCTAAAAGTAGGTCCGATGGACATCGGACCTACTCCGTTCTCTTCTTGGTTCTCTTTGCTGATTGTGTTTTTCTTGGAGCTCACTTACCCGGTTTGGCTGTAGCTTTCTTCGCCTTCTTCGGCACGCCTCCAGCCTGCAACATGACAACTAAATCAAATCATTCATCAAGACACTACTGCATGGACAGATTAATTATTTGACATTATAGACCAACAAATAGCCAATCAAGTGAACAACATTTAGGTCATATAGTAGGAGAAATTATACTGGTGACTTGTCATTTTTCATTATTTTTCTCTTTTGGGTTGGCTTCAGTATAGTCACCTTGTCTCCCTCCTCATCTGAATCAAATAAAAATCCATCCAGGGTACCTGCAAAAGTTGAATATATTAAATAAATAAATAAATAAATAAGGAGGTTGGCTTCAGTCACCTTGTCTCCTTTCTTAGTTTTCTTTCTAACTAGGGTTAGCTTTTTCCCACCTCCTACTTTTCTTCAAAAATCACAACTAATAAAAAAAACAATTTCTGGAATGTCACGAAAAATTGATTCTTTGAAGGTTTCATCACCATTATGTATTTCCTCGGGCTCGTTGGCAAATTAGGGTATGCTTCGAAGTTGGATCAATTAGGGAATGTTTGGATCAAATTAGCAAGCTATTTTGAATACTATTCCGTTGGGGTGTGTGTGTGTGTGTTTTCAACCAAGTTCAATTTCTATCACAGCTTGTTTAATGTATATCGAGAACCATATTTTCTAGCTTCATGCTTTTATTGTTGATTCCGTGAATTCTTATATTTGTTACTATTTTTATTTATCACAGTTTCAGCACACAGTTAAATTCAATTAGGTACTAGTACATTTTTTAAATTTCAACGAGTTATTTGAATTGGATGGCATAAATTAATTATAAATTCAACAATCAAAAACTTTCATATAAGTGAAGAATACATGCTTATGCTGAAAACAAGAATTATTGCAAAATTATGTATTATACACTAGGCAAGAGGAGAAAGGGTAGCCCGAAATTTATTAAGATGGGTATAAAATTCAATGGTCTGAATTTGACTAGTTTTGTAAAATACTTAATAAATAGTAAAAAAATTCAAAAAAATGTAAAATTTGACCTCCAAGTACATTTTAATATGGAGATAATGTTGAACGGTCGGATCGACTATTTGAAATTTGAAAATGAAAATATGTTCATTTTACAGCTAGGTCCTTATGTCCATAGAAGCATCCCACTTAATTAAATATACAATATAATTTGTAAAAAACAATGAGTCATTCAAATACTAATTAATTGAATCATATGAAATGAGTCATATAAATTTTACATTAGACTTCATAATATAAATGTACATTTGTATAAAGGATATGTTAGTTGTAAGAAAAAAAAAGGGTCCGGTTTGGATGGGGTACGTTAGTCTCACTATGAAGAATATTATTTCATTATTTGAGAGATGGTATATAACTCATGTTGCTTAGTCAAACTTTACTCTTCTTTAAATTTCTGGAGCGGAGAATACTGAACTGGAGAGAGGAGAGAGGAGAGAGAGGAGGGGAATTCAAATTCGGATAGTGTTGGACAGCTGGAGTTGAGTTAGAGAGAGCACTGTAGTGGGAACACAATAGAAATAAAGTCGGTACCCGTGTCCGAAACCAAATTCGGGTGTTACCCGTATCCGAATCGGATTCAGAGCCAATAATTCGAATCCGTTTTCACCCCTACACACACCATAATACACACTGGATGGGTGAAGATGCTCTTTCTTCCCCAAGAGCCCCAACCCATTTCCAACACCTAATAGAGTCAAAGATTTGGACGCCATAAGTCTATGACGCTCAACCTCTGTTTTTTATTTTTATTTTTATTTTTTTTTGTGGTCTGTCCTTCAGTCGGTAGGTGAGCGTCGCGCCGGGCAATGCCTTCTAGTATCGCCTTCCTATTCGCCTTCCGAAGCGCGAGAGAGTCTTCCGTCTTCTAGGATCGCCTTCCTATTCAACTGATTATAATGGTATTTATATGTTTCTTTCAAAATACGACCAACAATAATGAATTCGGATCCTGCCAGTACTGTAAAAGGAAATATTTTAGAATTAGTGGATCCAGACTGTCTTTTAACTTTACACGAATCTCAAAGTAGGCACTGTTTTTGAGTTAATGAAACCGTAAAGTAATGGAACCCACTTTACACATCAGGATACGCGTTCATCAGTAACAGGATCCGCTGCAATTCTGCAAAGCCGATACGGGAGCTTGTAGATATTATTTCTAAGGGATGCAACTGTTTGTGTATAGTCTTTCCCAACCTTGCGTCATGTAAACCTTTTTCTTTTTCTTGGTTAATAAAAGTTTATCATAGGCTCTGACGGTCTGACCTATTTGAGAAAAAAAAGTGTTCGCAAAATAGAAAGAAAATATAGAAGGGATTTCAACACAACTAAGATTTACATACAACAATATATAAAACATATATAATGGATTTTCCAGCATTTCTCAAAACAAACTATCTTGTCAAATTACATATTCCTAACAGAAAATATCTCCAATAGGGGGGGTGACCCGGGTGAGTCATCTTACAAGTATTAAATTCTGCATGTTTTCCCTCCAAAGAAAAAGCCAAAATTCTATACCATTTCCAACAAATGAAAAAAATAAAATAAAATAATATCCATGAGTGACAACAAGGAGGAAAACAAAATCACAATTGACAAAAGAATGTTAATGACTGACTATATTGAACCGTATTTGCAAATTTTATTTGAAGCATGGCCTTTGTTATTAAACAGTTCCAATTTATGATTTTCAATTATAGTTCGGGCAATCAACTCACTTTATTCTGCTTTCATGTTTTCCTCAAATCAGATTAAGCTAGTGTTTCCTGCAAGAGAGGAACCAGGCAGTCCAGGCGGCGGCATACCTAACCCTAAAAAGGGATCTCCAAATGGATTAGGGGATGCGGCCTGATAATGGTTGTCGGAAATATGCTGATATGGCTGTGATTGCATCATCATGTTCTGTTGTTCTTGTATCATCATGGACATCTGTACATTGGTTGGAGGAGCGATGCCACTTGACATGGCAAACGGGTCATTTGGGTTATTTGATGCGGCCGCATCATTGCCATAGTTTGTGGTGCTCATCTGCTGCCTCATGGCTGTGTCTTCATATAGGCTGTCTAATAGGAGCTTGTCAAATCCACCAGCCTAGGGTTCAGTGTAAGTTTAGCATGTCAAGTAACTAAACAAAATTTCCCGACAAGGTTTAGAAAAAGTAAGGACACTAAATGATGCATACGAGTGTACTTTCGGTGAAATGCCTGGTGTTGCTGCTCTCGGCTGTGACAAGTGCTAACTCCCAACCTGACGTCTCACTGAATCCGTCAAGGAAACCAGCTGTGTTTGGTTTTGAGTTCTCCCCTATAACCATTCAACTCACACTTAAGTACCATGATGGAAAAAATAAAAGAAACAAAAATTCTTAAACAATGACCATTTAGTAAACTAATTACCCGAAGGAACAATAGCCAGAGCCAGTGCATTAGTCTCTTCTAGCTCAGCTGCAACTGGGTTGATTTCATCTAAACCCTAAAACCAAAAAGGACCAATGTCTTCAGTAATAATTCTACATTGAAATTGCAAACTGAACTAAGAAAAGAAGATAGGATCACGTTGCTTACTAATAGATCTCCAATCAGAGAGGGTGGATCAGGCTGAATAACGGGTCGTGGATCTTCTTTTAGTTCATCAACCGGCTCTCCAGTTTCATCTTCGACCAAAATAGGAGGTTCCTCTTTGATCTGTGGGGCCTCAGGTGGGGGAGGTATTTCTTTCTCTTCTGCTTCCTCAATTGTTGCTGTGGAACTTGTCTCATAATATTCCTTTTCTCAACATAATAAAGGTAAGGTTATTTGGCATAACTTCAAAAATTTTCCAAAGAAAACACCAACAAATCGCTAATAAGCTTAATAAGCTCGAAAAATGAGAATGCTTTCTTATATTCGTCTAATACATGATATCTCCCATATATCTTGCCTCAATTTGCATTATTCAAATATACCCAAATTACTGCACCCTTTATCCCACAGTTTCTAGATATAAAGGGTGCACGAGGAGGTAATACTTCGGGCATCTTCTGAATTAAATACAGAAGGCACAGGTACAAAGGATGTACATCTCATATTTTCCAGGAAGCACATTTTCTACAAGCTCCCAAGGTCGGAGAAATAAGTTTCTCAATTTTTCAAGGACATACCTGGCAGTTAAAATATTTTCAAGGGTATACAGAAGTTACTCCATCTTGGTAAAGCACATCTTATTTAAAAAAAAAGGTAATATTATTCAAATTCAGTAATGAAGCTACTCACAATAGTTTTGTTGACAGAAACTGTACGAGGTGCTTCTCTGATATACTCCTCCATTGATTCCATAAAATTCGGGGGTGGCTGAACAATTTATAGTTTTATACTGACTTAGAATCAGATATATATTCAAGAAAGCACATTATCAATGATGCAAATAATTATGAAATAAATAGAACTAACAAAAACAACAAGAAGAGGAGAAAAATAACCTCTCTCAAAACAGGGAATTGAAAATTTCTTGCAAGCTCCAAACCTCTACAAATCCCGTAGAAATCAGATAAACTTCTTGCCTATTCAGTACATAACGTAAAATCAATTTCGACTTTACCCTTTCAAAACTTCAAAGCTCAAATATCCTTTTTAATCCCTCAATTCCTCATTTTGCATCCTTTCCCACTGATTTATGGAAAGAATAAAAGTTCAGAAAGAAAGGGAATCGTTTGAAACAGAATTCATAGTTAAAAAATCCCTGTTCCACAGAATCTAAATTTTTCTATATACTTCAGCTCTGGATGTGATATTCTGTGAAACATTTTTGCACAAAACATAGTTTTTGTACAAAAATTGAGAACCATCAAGCAAAAGAACAAACCAGGTTGCCAGATCTTTTATACACGTCAAGAGCCTTGATAGCATCCATTTTTGGCAAATCAAAGTACTGTACCAAGAGTAAATTGGTAAATTAGGGGGAGGAGGCAAAAGCATGTCATTTTTTCCAATACAGAAAGACATTGCAGGCTCAAAAACAAGTACCATATCAACAAGGTTGATGATGCCATCATTGATTGCACAGTAGATTCTGAAGCTCTCTTTCAGAACCTGAGTCGAACAAATTAGAGATGCAAATTAACTAGTGTGATGACAAAAGAGCCACAGCTAGAATTGATTCAAATGTTTGAGGTTGTCAAGATAGAAATGCCCGAATGAATTCTGCATAAAATAGAATACCAGAGCAAGAGCATATTGTACAAGATAGTTCCCAAAAGCTGCTCCTTCGGGCTGTTCACGTCAAATACAAAACAATATAAGTTCAAGAAAATGTTATATATAGTGAGAGAGAGAGAGAGGTAGCAGCCTCTTCCAAGATTTTCAAAAAAAAAAAAGAGAGGGAGGGAGGGAGATTTCAGTAACCTGACAGCCAATAAGACGAAAGAGCAACTGTTGCAATGCTGGTAACTGTTCTAGAAGTTCATCACACTGCAAATGCCTCGTTCTACTATTCCCCTACAATATATTACGAAATGGTGCAGTACAAAATTATTACAGCACAATAAGCCTATGCAAGTTTATGTGCGAGTTCAACTTCTTTTATAAATATATAAAAAAAAAACACCTTAGGAGTATCTTCTGCGGGCTGTAGCTTTTCTGTCTCGATATCATATCGCAAAACCTTAAAGCACTCTAATCTTTCTTCCAAAAACATTGCATAAGTTCTAACCCATGTCGAGCAATCCCAAGCTATGATAAATATATAAATTAGAAATACCAAATCCAGATAGCAAAGATAAAAAGAAGATTTTAGTTTTAATGATCAAAAGTTTTTTGGCAGGTGACAGGGTTGTGGGACAGACCAAGAGGACTAGAATCATCCTTAAAATTAGACATTTGCAAAACACTGCCCCGACGAGAATAGGTCAGGAGTTCATCTCTGAAAATTGGGTCACCTTCTCTCAAGGTGCGGTGTATAACTACTAATGTTTTGAGAGCAACCTGTACATGAAAAAGTGTTACAGTAGTTAATTCTACATTCGTATATCTACCTATCTACAATTTTAAATTATTTTCAGATATAAAAATACTATTGTCGTTATGGATTGTTAGTTGTTACTGCCTGAACATGCAAACAATAACATATACGAATAAAATTGCAGTTCTATTTTGTAAATAACAAATAGTCAAACAGAAGAAAAAATAATACAACAAATGCAATAGTGGAGAGCCACTACTCTTTGACCAACTTCCTGCAGCCCAATAGTATCTCTAAAAAAACTAATACCCCTTTTTAATTCTAAACAACCAAAAGAGTTATACAAAAAAAAATAGTAAATTATACAAATGACCCCTCAAGTTTACAAGGACCTGCTTTGATCCGTGAGCTTTCAGAGTTTCCATTTAAGTTCCAGAAAATTTCAGTTATCAATTTGATCCCAACTATCACTTTTCATTGAAAAAAGAAGTACATGAAAACTTGACTAATACTAATGTGGAACAACCCATTTTAGTAATATCGCTTCCAACAGAAAAAATATTTGTGATGCCGTCGGGCAAAGATTTGCATTCTGGTTCGTAAAAATACTAAAAAAAGATTGCTGGGACCAAAAGAACAATGTAAATTAATATTTGCCAGACAAAAGGAAACTTCAATAAAATCTTTTCAGGACCAATATGTAACTTGCTCAAAAAAAAAAAAGTCAATTGAAAAAGTACAATATGTGGGCATGTATAATTTAAAGCAGAACTAAATAATTCCTCTAGAAAATTCTTTTTAGCATATGGGTTCTTTAGGTTCTTTGCAAGTCGTCACCATGTTTCTTCAACCTTTTATTAAATCATAATTAAAACATTTAATTAAATTTGAAAAAATGTAAGCACAGAATAGAGGAAAGACATACCACCCAGTTACGAGTCTTAGTTAATCTCCTTGAGAGTGCATGTACACAGTATGACAAATCTGTTCTTGGCCGACCCGATGATGTTGCATAAAATATCTCTAGGAGAGAGAGAGGGAGGGAGGGAGGGAGCGATTTAGCCACCATATGTAAACACACATATAAATCAAATTAAGAAAACAAAAAAATAACAAAACAGGTCTCTGATTAGTGCCAGACATTACCAAACTCATATATTAGTACCAGGAATGGCTAATAGTTGCCAAGGTTCATTGTTGTGACCATTTTTTGTAAGCAATAGTAGACTGTATCACCAATGTAATAAATCCAATCTCAAAAAAATCATTGAAACAAACAATAAACAAATAACATACTCCTGATATGGCGTTCTTTGGGTGGTCGGTCAACATGGTTTGTAGCCTTCACTATTGCGATATCCAGATCCTGCATTACATGAAAAAGTTTTTAGAAGTAGAAAAACATCAGAAATATATCTACTGCATGTTCAAGCGTTAAACATGCAACTTCTCATAAATGAGTAATAAGGGCAATTGAAGCCTCAATATGTTCCTTAATTTTACAATTAACTATATGCTCAACTTATTTAAAGTAATCCACTTTTGCGTCAATTCCGCAAATGGTAGAATCAAGCTCCAAACAATAAAAGGATAACAAAAAAAGAACAAAAGGAAGGGAAAAAAATGGTCAAGCTGGCACATCTAATGTCCCAGTCGCTTTATGCTGGTTGATTTAAGTCAATCTAAACAAAAGTACCGAATTCTAGAATTTCAAACCTTATTTTCATCACAAAATAAATAATGCTTCAATGGAGACAAGCTGACAAAAGAGCGCAGTAGTCATGTGTCAATAAAAAGAAAGGTATATGATATGATGATATGAATATGATTAGTAAATTGGAAAATCACAAAGAACGTAATTGATGAAAAACGATACCCTTGTGGGTGGAATAAGCATCATATGCAGCAAACAATGTCATTAGATCGAGTAACAATGGAAGAATGTGTAAGCCTAATTAATTCAGGAAAAACAGAAATGTTCCTCATTCCAAGACAAAACCATACATACAAAAAGATAACCTTGAATCCGGAGAAGGAAAAACACGACAGGGAGTAGGTACCTTGAATTCGCTGTTGACCTTAGCTAGGCTGACAGTGGTGGAATCCTTGATCGCCCCATACGCCTTGCGCCATCCCTTGGGAAGACTCCCCATTTCAAAGCCGTAAACCCTTAGTTCACGAGGCCTCCATGTGCAATTCGCGCTTCCTTCTGTTTATTTCTTCATCCTATATCTTTCCCGTCCCTTCTTTTTAAACTTCCAACGAATTCACATCACCTCAGGTTACCTGACTCAAGCAAATTATGATCGGACGACATGCTCTGGTTCGATGAGTTTAATCACCGTCGAATTGCTTTAAGATTCGTGCGGAACGCTTTAAAATTCGTGCGTGTTTGTTTCAAATTTCGTGCGCACAAATCTTGAAATTAGATCGGACGGTCATCATGCTCGTTGAACCTAAAAGTAGGTCCGATGGGCATCGGACCTACTCCGTTCTCTGATCGGACGGTTCTTTTAATATGGCACGAATCTCAAAACAGACCCCCACAGTCTCCATAGGCACCGGATTGAATTTGACCCAGATAGAATTAATCTGGGCCGTCCGTTTCAATTTGCTTGAGTCAGGTACCTGGGAGGATACGGGCTCAGGCTCAGTTACAACTACAACTTACAACAAGAAAAGGGCTTTTTCATATAGAACCTCTTAAAAGACTTAATTCTAACAAAGGGGCCTTTTGACCAAACTTGTCGTCTTCTGAGAAAACTTTTGGGTGATGTCCCTTTACATACACAGAGAGATACATCTATTGGCACATGAAAATCGGAAACTTTTTAGCACCTACATTATCGCACGAATTCAAAACTAATCAAGTTAAAAAAACTTAAAATGTGCTTAACATGTGATTTGATTTTTGCTAGCCAGAGAATGGGTTACAATTTCTAGAGAATGACAATATTGAGGGATGCTTCTATGCACCTAAGTGCCTATTTGTAAAATGAACATATTTTCATTTTCAAAGTTCAAACAGTCGATCCGACCGTTCAACATTATCTCCATATTAAAATGTACTTGGAGGTCAAATTTTACATTTTTTTGAATTTTTTTACTATTTATTAAGTATTTTACAAAACTAGTCAAATTCAGACCATTGAATTTTGTATCCATCTTAATAAATAGTAAAAAAATTCAAAAAAAATGTAAAATTTAACCTCCAAGTACATAATATGGAGAAAATGTTGAACGGTCGGATCGTATGTTTGAACTTTGAAAATGAAAATATGTTTATTTTACAAATTGGTCCTTAGGTGCATAGAAGAATTTGCCATATTAAAATATTGTCTTTTGTATGGACATATTCATAATTTAGTATCTCGGTTGGTAATGTTTTGAACTTTTGATCCTCATCTAATGTTCTAAAAAAATTCTAGGTTCTAAAATATATTGTTGGATAAAAAGGTGGTTTTAGCCGGAGAAATAACAATATTAAATCTTTTACCAATAAAACTAAGTCTCAAGTAGGGGTGTCGTAGGGGTGAAAACGGACCAAATACGGAGCGGATAGTGCTCAAATCATATCTATAATTTTTTTTTTCCCGATACGGATACGGATCGAATATTAGTTGGATACAAATATGGATACGGATCGGATTGGATATTTATTAAAATAATATTAAAAAATATCAAAGTTCATAATATTTATCTAATTTTAATGGTGAATAACAATATTTTTTCATAATATATATTAAAATATAGAGGAGGGTTCAAATGCCTCCATTTTTCATGCCTCCACCATGCCTCCATTTTTTAAAACTTTAATAACTCAAAATTTAAAACTTAAAAGTCAAAATAAAACCGTTGGATATGATCTATATCATTTTATCTATGCACGTGTAAAAAATTATGACATTTCAATTTTGTTTTGGTTGTCATCAAGAGCTTGTAAAAAACGTACTAATGTGGATAATTTCTAGACGTTGATTTTTCAACTTATTGATTCACATAAAAACAAAATCAAAATGTGATAATTTTTTATGAGCACATAGATAAAATGATGTAGATCATATCCAACGGTTTTATTTTAACTTTTAAGTTTTAAATTTTGAGTTATTAAAGTTTTAAAAATGGAGGCATGGTGGAGGCATGAAAATTGGAGGCATTTGAACCCTCATCTATTAAAATATATGATATATATCTACTATTTGTAGGGGTGAAAACGGTATGGATAATATTCGATCCGTATTCGAAAAATTAGATGTGGATATCCGATATCCGAATATCTGTGTGGATATAGATACCGATATGGTTTTACGTTTCAATTATCCGTATCCGAATAGTAGATATATATCATATATTTTAATATATATTATGAAAAAATATTGTTATTCACCATTAAAATTAGATAAATATTATGAACTTTGGTATTTTTTTGTTATTATTTTAGTAAATATCCGATCCGTATCCGTATCCGAAAAATTACAAAGGATATGGATATGATTTTACCACTATCCGCTCCGTATTCGCTCCGTTTTCACCCCTAACTATTCGGATACGGATAATTGAAATGTAAAACCATATCAATATTCATATCCACATAGATATTCGCATATCGGATATCCACATCTAATTTTTCGAATACAGATCGAATACAGATCAGATATTATCCATACCGTTTTCACCCCTAAGTGTCGATGATATGATACGAGTCGGATTGAAATATTTTCGTATAAAATTAATTTTATTTATATTTTATCATTTAACTATTAAATATAAGGTAACTCATATTCTATCCTTACCCATTAAGATAACAAGTAACTATTAAGATAACAGGTAGCGAAACGAATAATTAATGATAATTTCAAATAATATTTCTAAATAAATAAATTATTAATTTAATAATATGATATAAAATGTTACATAAATTAATTTTGTCGTTAATTACTAATAAAATAACTGTATAAAATGTTGGATAAAATAATTTGATCATAAATACTAATTAAAATAATTACATAACATATTAATAATCAATCTAATAATAATAATAAAAATTACATATTTATATGTATAATAAAAAAATTATCATATATAATTATATATTTATTAATTATCCTATAGAACTAGGGTGTGATGTGCTTACCAAATTCTTTGGTGAGCATAACTCCATAATCTATCAGATTGACTTCAAACGAGACGAATCTAAACCGTTGAAACCGATCCACTTCATGAGTGATGCGTGTGCATGCAAAATTTTGAAATTTTCGAATTCATTTAGTACAATGTCAAGCGGTCAAAATTGATGAAAGATGAATGCATTAAAATAACTTCTAAAACTTCTTGGATCATTCATTTTTTATCAATTTTGACCGCTTGACTTTGTACTAACTAAATTCAAAAAAATTCAAAATTTTGCATGTACACACATCACTCGTGAAGTAGATCGATTTCAACAGTTTGGATTTGTCACGTTTGAAGTCAATCCAATAGATTATGGAGTTATGCTCACCAAAGAGTTTGATGAGCACATCACACCCTAGTTCTACTCTTATTTATACCTTTATCTGATAAGTTAACGGAAAAAACAACTTTATCCATATCAAATTTATTGAATACTAATACGATACAAGTCGATAAATGAATAAAAGAGTATAATTTGAGCAATTGAGATTTCAAAACACATAAACGTTACCCTACTCAAACAACGAACGAACGCGTATCTTCTGAGGTAATGGTCCAGATTCAAACAAAAATATTCTGTTACCTCAGCTGACACGAATTCCTCAAACAACCAACTCGATATAACCACAGTGACAAATGAATAGTTCAGATTTAGTTTGGCGGGGTTAAAAATTCTTGATTCGAGAATAATTCAAATATAATTTGAGAATAATTCGGTACCACAAGGAAGCAAAATAAAAGAAACCCAAAAATAAATTAAAAAAAAAATTTCGCAAAAATTTCGCGTTTTATTCGCGAATAAAACGTATAATACGTTTTTTTACGTTTTATTCGGTGTTCAGTTCAGAAACGTCAAAAAAACAAATTAAATGCGAATAAAACGCGAGTTGTGTTAGCATGGATATAACTTGTTGAAACTCAACAACACCAGGGGCAACCCACATTGCACCACACACAATCAGACCCAACCAAATTGCCATCGTAACTAACTTTCAACGCTCAACAATTTAGGAATATTTTAAACAACAAATTAATTACGCTGATCATCTCAGTTTCAAAGCTGTCTGCAAGAGTCTGGACACCCGGCCCCACCTGCTGAATTTCCATGCATGGTTAGTCTAGCAACAAAACACAACATACATAGACTAGCTATATATATGACAGAACCAGATGGAGTAGTAGAATCTGACTTAGAGCCTGAAGGAGAAGAATGTGATGGCAGTAAACCAACAACTCTATCAATTTGATTGTAAACCTCAAGACCTGTTAGGAAATCCTCCAAATCAGACTCTTCTAATTCAAGTGCAGGATCCGACTCTAGGGAGCTTTCCTCTTCCTGGATATCGGAATCCGATGTCACTATTATTGTACTTGGCTGGTTCAAAGAAGGCACATCAAAAGGTAAAATTAAAGTTAATTTTAAAAAAGAATTATCATTTCTAGCTTTGCACCAATAAGATTATACAGAAATAATGGAGGTAGTAACAAATGCAATTGAAGGGATAGTAGCATTATTAAAACAAATTTTATTTCTAACTAACCAAATTGACCATAAAGTAGAAGCTCTAGTTAACTCCAAAAGCAAAGGTTCTCTAGTATGTATATCCTTATCAATAGATCATAGATCTAGAATATAATTGCAATTAAACTGAAATTCATTACGAGCTACTATCCAAGACCATATAGTAGAAATAAAAGGGCAAGTAACAAATAAATGGTCAACTGATTCAGGTGAATTACAAAATAAACAAGTATTATCACCATGCCAACCCCTCTTAGCTAAATTGTCTCTAGTTAAAACCTTATTCTGTTTTACAAGCCATAAAAAAATCTTAATTTTAAGAGGGATATTAGCCTTCTAAATTGTCTGATTGAAGGTATTAGGTATTCCACCATAATCAAGCCACTGGTAAAATGAATGAATAGTAAATCTAGAATGAGAAGACCATCTCCAAGCAATGGTATCAGGTACAGATGGTTGTAGAAAAAATTGAGTTTAGGGCATGTTGTAATTGAACCCATTCTTGTAAAGAATTTCAGATAATTGTCTATTAAATTATAAAGATAAAATAGAAGTAGAAAATACAGTAGAAACAATAATTTGTTGGTTTGTAGTAATCCTAAAAAGATGAGGAAAGACACAATAAAGAGAGCATTCTCCAAACCACCTATCAATAGGATGCAAGCGTTTGTGATTGCAAATTACAATAAATTTATTGTATTATCCAACTGAGAAACAGAGTTCGAAATTCCATTCAAAATTTGTGTTTAAAATAAACAGGAAAGCAAAACCCATTTTATTTTTATTTCTAAAAAAATGAATATCAAGTCATCCAACTATTTAATATCTATCTATAAGGATCCCATCCGAACTTTGAGTGTGCGACTTAATATAAAATCACAGATTTGAAATCCGAAATAAATAATCTTTTGTAGATATTAAATAATTAGATAACTTATCTCCAACCTTGACTAAGAAAATAGAGAAACTAACTTCATAATCTACGTACCACTGATATGTGAAATTCAATGACGCTTCTAGATTTGTTCAAAATACAGAAGAAGTACTAGAAAAAAAAAATACTGGATTTAAAATTTTACATTAGGACCAGGATTAGGCAGAAGAGGAGAGGACCTTTGATATGTTTCGTGATTTGATCTGTGTTTAGAAGCCGGAAGAAAGAGTATGGAGAATGTAAAGGAGCAAGGATGCTATGTATTTCAACATTTTTTTTTTCTGTTTCATCTTTATTCATCAATTTAATATATCTAATATAACTTCTAATTTTTATAATTTTTTATTTCTTCATCAACTCTTCAATTTATCTTGTGCATCCTTCAACTATTTAAATTCTTTCATAGTTGTCCATACAATTAAATAAATATATTAAGTAATATACATTAAATTTTGTTGTATACGAATTGAATGACATAAAAATGAATTGCTATGATTATTATTCTCCCTTTGTTGAGAAATAGCCTTAGAATATTCATCATAGGCTAGTTTAGGCAACAAATAAGCTAGCATCTATCTTGCAGCTGTCAAACTATATTTGGTACCTAGCTCAATTATGTAATTAGAGTGTAAATAGACAACAAATCCAGCAATTGTAATTAGAAATAAGCCCAACAACTAGTAGGAGTAAATTAGGAATTAGCCTAACGGCTAGTAGGAATATTCATATAATTTAGGCTATAAATACTCTTATATACACCATGTAAAAATCAGAACAAAAAACGATCAATAAATCATTGTTCATTATTCTCTTTTCCACTCTAAAATCAATACCCTTCAAACAGATTAATATTCCTTAATTAATTTATAATTTTTTCATGGGCGACTGGAGCATTACTTATTTCAAAAAGATAAATATTTCTTTTAAGTATTTGTTTTTGCAGAAAGAATGATAATAATTATGTCAATTTATTTTTAAACCAAACATAAACTATAAGTATGACGTATATTAACTAGAGCTAATGCATTAATTTAACTTGATGGATGTATAATATTAAAGAATTAAGTACATATGTACATGCAAGATAAACTGAAAAATTAATAGATAATATCAAAGAATTTACAGAGTTGAAGGATATATTAAAGAGTTGATTGGTAAATTTAAAATAATTTAAAAAAGCATAAAGATATATAAAATATATTAGATTTTGGTGGATAAATATAAAAGCAAACATAATTTCTATCATCCAATTTAAAGTTTCTAAACTCATCTATACACTGAATATAAGAATTTATCTTTGATCCAGTGACAAAGAAATATGACACTGGTATAAAAAGTTTGAAATCCACAAGAAAATTATACATAGAAATTTGGACCCCAACATGATTTCAAAAAAATCTATATACTGAATACTCCTCTGAATTCATTCGCCCAAGGTAACTCAAAATTGGAGTTTAGATCCAGACCGTCCGATTTGATTTAGCACGAATATTTAATTAAGGGTCTGAACTCTGGATGCATTCCATTTCCACCTCGGAGGTGGACCGGATCCAAACTAAAATTTGAGTTACCTCAGAGAGAGGATCCGTACTCCCTCCGAAGCTTCGATGGGACGATGCAAAGGAAATGAAGAAGGGGATGATTAGGGGATAATAGAAAACTCAAAACCCGAATCTTGCTTAGTTGCTTATAGATTGTTGCAGGAGAGATTTCCACGAACAAGTCTCGCATTACACCAACGGTGTTTCATCGCCTACCCTCATCTTCTATTGTTCAAACGTAGTTTCCTCATTTGATTCAAATTACACATTACTTCTTGCAACCAGAACCAGGTGCTTCTTTTCTAAAATCCTTCTCTCTTTAGTTTCAATGCTTATCCTGTTGCGTGAATTGAATTGAAACCCTTTTTTGTTGCAATGCTGGAACAATTCCAAACTCAACTCAAGATTGATCACTCCGTGCTCCTTAAGCAAGAATTTAGAAGAAACACAGATGATCTTATGTACTTGGGATTATGACCTTAATCTTTTCTCTATGATTTATTTGCAGTATTTTGAAATTTTCCAATGAACCAATCTGGAAAGGAATTGATAGTTTATTCCTCTAGAAGAAAAAAGCTTACCAGTATGGGAATTTCACAATGCAAACCACACAGTAGTTCTGTGAAGTCTTTCCCAAAGAAAAGGGTAGCTCTGAAGAGAAAAAATGAAAAAGAGAGAAATGAAATAGTTAAAAGTGGGAGAAAGAAAAATCAAAGAAAACTAGGGAAGTGTGATGAAGTGACTCGTTTGCAAAGGAGAGCAAGATACCTTCTTATAAAAATTAAATTGGAGAAAAACCTTCTAGAAGCTTACTATGCTGATGGGTGGAAAGGCCAAAGGTTTCGTATTTTACATATTGACTATTCCATATGATAAAATTGAATGCCTGTACAATTTTGTTATGGTAAATTAGGGTTTAATTTAGGGTTTGAACCTCAAGTTTATTGCCAGGCGTAATAACCCACTAAATCCTTGTAGTATTGGTAACGGCTAGGTACCAGTATGTATGGTCTGGCCAAAGTTCTGTCGCACTGGATGAATTTGTAAAGGTATTTCATAATGCTAGTTGGAATTCACTAACAGTTGTGTGTTTTTTGTGCTTGTATCAGTCGTGAGAAAATTAAACCAGAAAAGGAGCTAGAAAGGGCTGAAAAGGAGATAATAAAATGCAAACTTGGTATTCGTGAAATTATTCGTGAGCTGGATTTGTTTATTTCAACTTGTCAATGTGGTTCTCACCAGAATTGTTTGGAGTCTCCAGCAAAAGGTACAGAAACTTTGCTAGGTTTTCTCATAGATGTTGTTACCTTGAAATGCCAACTTGGTTATATTGATTTCCCTGTAATTGATTTGTTGCATTCAATTACAACCTTTCCGATTTTTTCTTCTCTCAGTGCCTGGTGCTGATCACAAAAGGCTGTGCAAGTATGATGAGAATAAGATAATTATTATAGAAGCTACCAATGCACATCTTTGCACAAGCTTCTCCATTGATTCTTCCTATGTGGTAATACTGATAAGTGATAACTCATACGAATTACCACTGCATCAATTTTTCATTTATATCTTTAATTCTCTTTTCCAATCTGACAGGATATATTCAAGGAAGAGGCCGCTAACCCTGAGGGTAAAGATCTAAAATTTAAAGATGAGAAAGAATGGCCATCTGATGAATCAGAAGATGAAGATTACAACCCAGAATTAAATGAGGTTACTTGTAGTAGTGGCAATGAGACTGAAGAAACTGACTCTGAGAAGTTTGACTTGTCAAACAGCTCAACTTGTAATTCTCACAGTGACAAAATTAATTTCGGGGAGGCCGGTGAATGTGAGATAATGCATCGCCCTAGGCAAAGGAAGTATGTCGATTACATGAAGCTTCACGATGTTAGTCTCATGGATTCTATGCTTTTGCATGTTTGGTATTTCTTATAATTCTGCTAGCTAAGATAAATTGTAACCCTAAACAAGTTGCATGACAATGTAGGAGATGTTTGGAAAGGATGCAGAAAATGTAGATGAGATTGAAGATGAAGAATGGGGCCCACAAGTCAGAAATAAGAGCAGAAAAAAAGCAAATGAGGATGGATGCTTGGTTGTTAGTTCTACCAGTGATGCAAATAAAGTATTGGATGATGATGTACCAGCGCATATGTCAAAGTATTCCAGGATCCCCCCTTCAGCTTTAAAGGTGTATAACCTTTTGTCTGTGTGTGTGTGTGTGTGTGGTTTGTTAGGTTATCTTTTTATTTGGGTTTTCATTGATATAAGCTAACTTGGGGGATTTGTGTACAAAAAAAGGAGCTCCAGAAAGCATTTGCTAGGAACGAGCTTCCCTCAAGATCAGTGAAGGACAACCTATCCAAACTACTTGGCCTTTCTCAAAAGAAGGTAATTAAATATATGTTTCTCAAGAACAATTATGAAAGCATGTATATTTACCTTTTTTTTTCCGTTTTACTCTTTGAATATTTTAAGTGACTGTTAAAATGAAAATGAATTACTAGACGATTTAATTTATTTTTCATTTAATGCTTTGATCAATATACCCTCTTAATATTGTATAGGTTGATCTGTGGTTTAAAAATGCAAGATATGCTGCTCTTAAACTGCGAAAGGTAGTGTATTATGTTCTTAAAGGTTATAAATAAAAAGCAAAAAGGGTTAGTATACCTGTATTTGAAAGATGCTGCCAACAATTTACCCCCCTTGGTGGATGTTTCTAACTGTATAAAAACGAGGATAATTTGGGCACTTCAAAAGAAATTTGGATTTAGGAGTAGAGGGTTTATATGTAACATTTTCCATATTTCAGAAAGGACTGTAAAATTTTATTCCTGGGTTATAACTTATACATGAGAATTTGATACTTTGGGGCTCAATGGTATTACTTCTTGTGAAATTATCTTCATTGTTAATTTTCAGGCATCCACTTCCATGCATGACGGAAAGAAGAGAAAGTCTGATGAGGCTATGCTCCTGGATGCATCCTGTTTCATTCCTTTGTCAGAACTAATTCATGTATCAAAAAGATCAGGCTGTAATCTTGAAAGAGATAGGACCTCCCAAAAAAAAATTGTCCAGGTAAAGATTATATAGGTTACTTCTCTCTGTGTATGTCGGTCTCCTGAATGCTAAATTAGAATAGAAAGCACACTTGGGAAAGGAAATGTATGTTACTGAAGAATTGATCATTGGATGAAGTATGGAACTGTAATATAATTATAGAATTCCGATGACAAAAATGTTTTCGTCAGTTATTTCATGCGTAGAGATGCTATCTGTTATTTGCAGAATTTGACATGTTAGCCTGACCTTTTTCACAAATGTTTTGATAGGATAAAGTACCCACATCCAGAAACACCTTCCACGAGAAACATAATGAGTGCAACAAGCTCACATAGCAGCCCAGGTAAAAAAATGATTCCAAAAAAAGAACTGGCGTTGAACATGAGAAATTATGGCTGGATCTAGTGAGGAAGGTGTGCATGCTACATGATAGGGTTCGCAATTTACAGAAAACTTTGTTGCTGGTGCATGGTGGCATTGGCAGTGGTATGTGCCCGTTGCCCAACTGAAGGAGAAGGCACAGACTTGAGATATTTTTTTCCTTTTCTTTTATTCGTTTATTCATTCTAAGAACAGGAATGAATAGTGGCTTCAACGAGAGGAAGAAAGGGATAAAAGATTGTTAAAAGAAAATGAAAGCTGGTTTAGATGAAGCAATTTTGTAGACATTCACATATTACTTTTGTTTTCTCCGCCTTAGATTTTAATACTTTCTGTTTCATTTTCTCGTTTGAATATACAAAGAATTAAAACTGGAATACTCTTCGTCAAAGCTTAATTCTTTTGAGTCCGTTTTCACTCCATTGGATGAAACAGCATTGCAAAATAAAAATAAATGAGAATTCTTCATCCACTCGTGGTCTAACCTTGTCATCATGACAAACTAATTACAAATTACAGCCTACTGTTACAGATGTCGACAAAAATTAATGGAAAGTACCCAAGTTACAAAAAAAATTAAAAAAATCGGTCCTATATTTGACTACTTGTTAGTTGTTACATGTACAGCGATTCTAACAAAAATGGAACAAACATTACAAAATTGTAGCACTGCAAAGTGCTCCTAGTCTTCGAATTCACATCACCCCCGGTACCGTAATAGGGAATCTTTTACAATTACTTGATTTGGATCGTTCTTTTTAACTTGGCACGAATCTCAAAGCCCAATAATACTGCCCCCTCCGTCAGCCCGAATCCCAAACCGGCTGGGAGTTAATCTCAAACCATAAAATGAAGGGAATCTTTTACGGTACCGGAGAGTATATTTGCCCCCTAGTCTTCACGGTGTCCAATCTTTTGAATTGTGATTGGCTAAGATTTCTTTCTGTGATTTTCTAGCAACTGTCGTGCCTGCACGTTAAACATCCAAATATTAAGTAAAAATTATGATACAGAATTAGAAGCTAGAGAAAACACCAGACAAAAGGAGTGAATAAAACAAGCTTCAGACTATTCTACATAAATGCCTTTTCTTTTCCGTTACTCCGATCAAAACATTGAAAACAAATTTGATCATTGGAAACAATTAGCGTATATGAGAGTGCATTGCAGATATATTAGTTCCACTACACCAGTACAAGAACTCAAATTCTGTTTGGCAAAAGGCACAATAAACAAACAAATGAAGTTTGAAACATTTGGGTAATAGTCCGCAAAAATATTACAGCAATGAAACCGGTAAATAGTAGAGTATAGAGTTTTATTTTCTTTTGAGGGTACCATTACACTTACCGTTTCAAGCACTTTCAACTGCTTAATTACTTCTTCATTTTCAGCTTCCTATAACAAAAAGAAGAGTAAAAAAAAAATCAGTTCATAAGAACACAAATTCATGCAGTTGCGCAATGGACCTGCCAAGAACAATACTGGTACTAAGACCCCCCACCCTTCCTTTTCCCATTCATGTTTTCCATTAAAACCACAACTCTCCTTTATCTCATGTTCTTCTTGTTTTTAAAGAATAATGAAGTAGAGAAGAAAATAGAAGTGCAAGTTTGGGGGAAAAGAGGGAGCGAGAAAATTGCAAAAACGGGCAAAAGAGGTGCGACCTAAGGTTTTCGCTATTCCCTCTCGTGGTTCTAGTCTATACCTTATAATATTCTAACAAGGTGCACATCACATGTAACCTGTATAATAGTTTTCAATTTTCTTTGTGTAGCATCCCAATTCAATACCCAACTATTACTGAATTTTCTATTAGGTATGATTTTTGTTTTTGATAATTATATTATCAAGCTGATGAGACGACAATATATTGGATGATGTGCTTCATTGTCAAGTGTGTATAGATTCTCAATCTCGGTTTCTTATTCATTTACTGTGTGTCAGTCGCTACTTTGGAAAGCCCAAAACCTATTAGCCATGGATTTCAGCCAAAACCTAGTAGACTACAGCAGTTGTACTTTTTTCATAAATATGTGGATTTCAGCCATGGATCTATTTTTTTTTTCTTTTTTTTATGCTACAGAAAAAAAAATTGGCAAATTGTGTGATTAAAAGTTATTAACCATAAGTTCAAGTTTTGTGACATTGAAACTTTCGGGTTGCAATTAGGTTATCAGTTACTTTTGCTCATATTCTGTTAGATAAAAGCACCATTTATAAGTGAAAGTTGCTGTCTATTCTCTTTAATTTATTTAACACCAGTAATAGACTTCTCAACTGAAAGTAAAGAAAGTGTCTCAATGTTGTGCTCCTGAAGTTTAAGCATTAGAATTTGTTTAAAGATGAAGTAGTGATAATAGATGGTCTTCTATTCAATGCTATTTAGACTTTGGTATCTGAAGAAAAAGAATCATGTGTACTAGTGTACTACTAATTCCAAAGATAACATAGATAAAATAGACGAAGATAATGGATAGTTTTAACGGAATACATGAGTTGCGTTGTTGGGGGGGGGGGGGGGGTGTCATTGTCAAAACTCAATGTTTGAGGGGGCTAGGTTGCGGTGGCAATACATATAAATTATATAGATGAGAAGATTACCTGCGGAACAGCACAGTCAGCATGAAAAGGATCATGGGGGAGAAGGCAAGAACAGTCCCAATCATCTGTTTGTACCACTTCAAATGGTACTCTGAAATTTAAAAAACATAGCATTAGAAACACACAACTTCTAAAGTAAATAAAGTGCAAAAGGTATGAAAAAACAGACATGTCTAATTGTATGACTAGCATGTTTCAGGATGTTTAACGACAGGTGATCCACAACAGACCTGACTGTCAGAGTCCAGTTCCACCAGTAGGTGGCAATTCAGTCAAACCAGTTAAACCAAATAAGCCAAGAAAAAGTAAAAATCAAACGATAGAAGAGGGATGGCGACAATTCAGTTGAAGCAGACACCAGTAAAATGCACTAAACAGGTGCATGAATCCAGTAATAGTAAAACAAAGTTTGGGCTTGCAATCTTGACATAAGCACTCTTTTCTCAACAAAATACCAACAAAACAATATAATGTAATGAATAACAATATAAAAAGTCTGTTGCTGCCTCAACAAACTTTACCTTCGCCATTTGCCACAAATCGTGACCTCATCACTATCACTTGCATGTATAATCTCTTGGCATTGAACCCAGTTGCCATATGACCTTGCTCTGGGCCTATTACACCATAACTGAGAAAAATTATTTGAAAATGTTAAAACTTTGACTTGAAATCTATGGTTTTAATACACAGATAACAACTCAAAAGGCCCGAATTTTTTTTATGTAAGCTTTGAACAAATCAGAATTTCATATTTGAGTCTATATGTCGGCCATTTTGAAATCTAAGTTGGATGCTGGCAATCCAAAAATTTAGATTCAGAAAAAAAAAATGACATAGAGAGGAATAAAATGCTGGATTCAGAGGGCAATCTATAGGTGCTGGCAATTGGCATCGTCCCACTCAAATTTCAAGATCCCCCTTCTTATTGCTTCCTTTTTAATGTGCATTATACCTGACTTAGATACTACAAAAGTAGAGTCAAAGCTTACTTTTGAAGTAGAATCATCTGTCACATCCAATTCTTTAGGTTTAGAAAAATAGTCCATTGAGTCCCTACATTAAATTAAATATATAAGAAAAGTTAGCAATATCAATACTGCAATTAATCTCAAGTAGAGATAAACTCGCTCTTAACCCCCGTACCCCCAAATGCTCTCCCAAAATCCCAAAAATCTTCTGGGGAAGGAAAATAAAATCTTCAAGAACTAAGCCTCCATCAACCTCCAATTGTCTAAGCAGCCAAGTAGTTGATTTACTACCAGAAATTAGAGATTTTGGGGAGCGAGAGGGATCAGCAGGAGGTTCCTTGAAAAGCTGAGTAAGGGATCTATTTTTTTTTACAATATGCACCAGAACAAGCACAATCACGTAACTTGCATGCATCTACGACAAGCAACAAGCGAAAAAAGAACACTAATTGAAGAAAGCACATACTCATTAATGGGCCCCACCCAGTCAGGAACATCTGCCTGAAAGTGTGTACCGATACGCACAGCAGTTCTATATGACCTTTTGTCAATCAACATGGCTTGTATCGGGTTGTTCAAGATACTTCTCCCCTCCCCTGCAGTCTCACCTTGCCAGCTCGATCGCATCGCCTGCTTGCTCAGGGAGCAAGCCAGACAATACCAATCGAACCAGTCTTCATCTTCTCCTAGGATTTTCGTAACAGTTTTGCAACAGGATAGGTGGTATGATGCTTCGCAACAGTCACATATCAACATCTTGGAAGATTCTTCTAATATATGACAAGCTTTGCACGCGAGAGAAGCCTTGCTGCTGACATCATTTTGGTTAAAGGTGCGTGAGGAAACGTGCTGGCCTCGGTCTCCAAGAAGTGCAGCATCCTTTAGTGTTGATAGACATAACTTTTTACAAGCAATATGGGTCAGAATGCCCTGGGATATATTTTGAACAGGGGCAACTTTTGATGATTTTGAGGGTATGTTTCCCCTATTCAGGGTTTTGGCTAATGAAGTACTAGTTGAATTTTTGTTTAAACCTCGTCCAAAATCAGAAGATTGGTCTTGGGGCTCCTTTTCTTGTAAGACGGCAACACCACCTCTTGAAAGCCTTCTCCTTTTATAGAAAAAACCATCACCATTTGGAGTCAATGTGCTCTCTTTTGGTACCACTGTAAAATTCTCACTATTTCCCTTATGTTGAAATATGTTCTGAGTTCTATTTGTATCACATAGCAGGTCGGTGCTCTCTTGCCCTTCTGCATGGTGAGATTTGAATGAAGACATTTCTGTCATTACCATTCCTACAGATTTGCCAGCAAAGGTCTTGAGCGCACCTATGCTGATAAATTGGAATTGTCAGTATAATTCTTTTATCACTTGACAAATAGAATCATTGTAGTATATCTTTGTGATATTGTAGATCGTCTGGGTTGAGAGGAAACAATGGAAATGAAATAAATAGGAAAAAAAAAGTAGAATTATGATAAATATCATTGCACGCTGAAGAAGCACAAGAAGAACAAGAAGACAAAAAGGGGGCAAAAATGGAATCTTAAAGAGCTGCTATAGCAAAATTTGTCTTCAAAATTTGCAAAGGAAAATAAACAAATGTTATTCAAATTTTTCAAAGTTAAAACTAATGTTATTGTAATCACTTCACATGTAAATGATAATGTATTTGCCCAAAAGAGGATGTTTCATGAAGAAGTTAAACTAACCAAAGTAAAATCCAAAATTAGATTTGCAAAGGTATGAAAAATTACCTAGCTTGGTATATACGACATGGTTGGTAGGGAACGGGGCATTGAGGGGCCTTTGTGATGTCTATCCCTGCTATTGCGAGGTGAATAACGAAAAATCCTAGCAAAGTAAATGTTAAATTAAAAAACCAGCCTCACAAAATGGTTGTCAAATTAAGATTGGAACCTTGAAATTTAAGTTTTCATTTGGTGGATCGTGAACCCAGAAGTAAATACATCGAAGTCTCAATTAAATCTGGTTATATTTCTAACACTAATCATAATATATGGGTTGCAGAAAGAAAAATAGCTTTCAGAAATTATGGCCCTAAGTAAACAGCTTGTTATAAATTAAATACAAACATGACAGAGTTAGATTCGACAACTCACTGCGCTAATTGTAAAACCTATTAGACTTGAAGTGACCTCCAATGCTATAATTCAATTGAGCAGGGTCATCAATCAAATCAAGTCCTAAATGAATCATTAACATCATGATAACAATACATAAAAGGCCCGTGAAGACATGTAATTTTGCTTATATTCTAGGGATTATATTCCTCTTCCAAATCACTAAAACAAAAGAACCGAAGTAGGATTTCTCCTATAAATGCTTACAAAAGAGATCTTAGAAGAACCTAGCTTGGTACCACTAAACCGTACAAAAAGTCTTCATTTGGATTCTTAGGAGAGGAAGAAAAAGGGAGAGAAGAGAAAGGGAAGGAAAGGCATAAAAAATGATGAGAAATAGAGGTGAGGAAGGTTAGACACTTAGAAACTTATTTTGGAATATCAAGAAACCTTCTATTTTAGCAATTACATTTCTATTTTAAGATTGGGCAAATTTTATGTATACCCTTCAAAATCTTCGAAATTTTGCATTTTCCTTTTAAAATTCATAAAGTCATATTTATCCTTCTAAATTTCAAAACTCCCAAATTTATCCAATTTGTTGTCTTTTAATTAAAACTTACTTTACATTTAGAGAGTTCTCATATTATACTTTATTAAAAAATTAAAAAATAAGTAGCATGTGTAAGAGAAAGGTTCGATCTTCTAATTAGTCGGTTTGTAAGGACAAATGGTTCAATTTCCTACTTTATATTTATGCACATCTTCATTATATATTTGCTGAAATATACTTGAATTTCGCAGCTGGTGCAGAGACTTCCTACTTCATTATACAAGTCTACTATATTTTAATAGAGGATAAAATGAGAACTTTATAAATGTAAAGTTTCAATAGAAAAGACAATAAATAGTGAGAGTTCTTTAAATTTAGAAGAAGGATAAATATGACATTATGAATTTTAGAAGAGGGAATATGTAATTTTGAGGTTTTTCAAGGGTATGCATGAAATTCAGCCTAAAGTGGTAGGGGAAATAAACTTAATATTTGGAGACCAAATGAAGCTTAGTGAGTCCTTAGTAATAACCTTAACCTCCATCTAAAATATACAACCAATCGAGTTGAACATATCACTTCATCAATGCACTCTACCTATATTGAATCTCAAATCAAGCACAATGAGAGGCTTCTATGTCGCTCCTCAAACTCCTATTTCGACACAAGATGCAAGAGCCTACTATCATGTTCTTCGAAAAACAAGGCACAATAAAAAGCCTTTAACTTCATGTTCATGCACTACAGAACTTTTGGCATGCTCGCATTCCAAAAAGTTGGAAATTCAAAGTACCAAGTAGGTAAGCTCATTAATTGGGCTTTATAATAGACATGTACATTGTTAATTAGGGTTGCAGTAGACATCTTGGTTAATCAAAGATCCTTCATAAGCTTCTAAAAGCCAAACTTGTAGAAACTGTTACTTATTCCCAATAATTGTGCCATTGGCACTTATCCCACTAAGTATTTATGACTGATTAATATCCGTTGTTTATCCTTAACAATATAAAGAAGAAATATGTTCAACAAAAGCATGCAGAAAGAGATCATAATTTTTGCAATTCAATTGTAGATTAGTACTATTAAATCAACTCTCTCTAATATAAAGACTTGAGCTATAGCGCAAAATATTAAATGCCACATATCCATGCTGAAGGTCACAATTTTATTTTCCTACAGCCAAATGGACAATCCAAGTCATACAATGTGATTGCGAATTTGCGGCACAAAATAATGTAGGTAACCCAATTTTTCGTTATATTCTTGATTTTTCTTACTACTTTATCAGGTAGTAGAAATATAGAATAGTTAAAGTGTATAATGAGTTTTTAAAAGATTGACATTAAGGTAACACTCACGACCATTTCAGCATCTTCTGTATTTTAATGTGTTATAGACATGTCTATTTGAATGGATCCCTTAAAATTATGTGTTAGGTTTTTGTGCAATTTATAATTCCAAGACTCATGACATTCTATTATTTCATAGTTATCCATTGGACATAATTATTAACATTTCAAAACTTTTCAAGATTCATTTTCCTGTAAGATTTTGATATTTAAGTCGCATTCAGTGGCTCACATTATCAATCCAGATTTTGAAAACAGAATTGGAAAAAACACAAAGAGTGGTATGATATATTCAAAATCATAGCTCAAATTCAGAAGTAATGTCAAATTTTTAAGAAATTGAGGATTTTATGTTTTATGCATGTTCTGATGTTCTTGTTGTGATGGGCAAGTATTCCCAGGGCCCATGGGCATGGAATCCCATGAAGCGATTAATAAGAGCCATGAATGCGGCAAAGATCGTGCGAAAGAAAAAATTAAGTCCAACTGATTTTGTTTTTTCATGTTGCCATGGTTGTTTTTGTGGGAATTAACAGGAGTATCTAACTATCTATTCAAATGGTACAGACAAAATGATCCATCGAACATTGTTTGGGAAATAATTCCTATGACTAAAATTCTCATATATTCCAACAGAAACATTAGCATAGTTGGACATTGAAAACAGGGGGATTGGAGGTAGGGATGTGGAAAATGCCACGTCGTGACCGAATACGTCACGTTACGGCACATTTCCATTACAACACGTGTACCGATCACGTGCCGCAACCATTTGTGTGACGTGACCATCCTTCAGAAACTTGGCACGCCACGCAAAAGGTCTGGTCACAGCACGTCACATGGTCACGCGTGATTAGTACTATTAGATCTTGATTGAATGGTGAATCTTGAATAAACTAACTTAAATTATGAAAAAAAAATGTGACCAAACGTGACAAATGTGACAAACATGACCAGTAACCTTTGGACACATCACATGTGGTCACAGCATGACTAACGTGCCGTGACCGTCCTTTCGAATTTGGTCACAACACGTAAAAATCTGACTTCGTCACGGCACGATACATTTACATCCTCAGTTGATAAAAGTAGTGATTTTTCAACTATAAGGACCATTCTTGCTAATCCTATTGGGACAATTCGGCAAGGTTATTGTGCATGTCCTTGTTATCTCCTTGACCTCCTTTAACCTTAATCTCTTTTAATCCAGTCGAACAGAGATTCCTTAGACTGGATTACAGTGTCTTCTTAGCTTAAATTCTTAAGTCAAGTCTGCCACCTCCTTCACAAATTGGTCTCCATCAGAGCTCCTTACACCCTTTTTGCGCACATTAATACCCTTGTAAAGGTAAGCTCCTTAGATCTCCTTTATCTTTTATAATTTTTCATTTGTTTCTTTTTCCCAGTCCTACAAACATCCCTAGGTTACTGAAAAAGATCACCTCTTATTTCCATGATTGCCAATTACCCAGCAACCAAATCCCAAATCTAACACCACAGACAGCTTCTCCTTGAGATGACCTCTTCATCGACATCCAATTCGATTAGGTATTTCTCTTTCTTTCAAAATCTCTCTACTTGCGCCTTTCGTGACTATGTGCGATCCAAAGTTACATAAACCTTTTTCTTCTCTTTTTCTCAAGCCGGTCAAAGGCTTCCACATCATTTGCCCTCCTTGTATGTGCTTGTAAACTCTGAGGTCGATCATGAGGCGAGGTGAGAGAAGACTGGTTCTAGCCCTCGCTTTGGTGTCGACCGATGCTCACCAAGATTCAAGTGGAGCAAATCCTAATAAATTAACTTGAGAACTTATTCCTTCTTCTTGAAATACCTTGTATGGCTTGGGAGTTGAGCTCCTCTTGTGTTATATGCCTTCTTGATTCTTCTTGTTGCTTGAGCTAAGATCCCTTTGACTTGAGGTGGAGCTCCTCTTATGATGAAATACTTAATCAAGTATCTCGCCACGGAGAAACTATACCATGGATTTTCTGATAAGTTGTGTAGCATGTGATTTTTTAAAATTGATCAAAGTCCCTCCCCCCCCCTCCCCAAGTAATTTTGTCATTTTAGTTTCAGGATGCTGGCATCACCTTTGCAATTAGAAGTTTGTGAATGTTTTGTTTTATTCTATTTTCACTTGGGGGTGTAATCAGATTACTAGTATGGTACCCCCATCTTCTAGCATATACTAAAGTTTGTTTTCATCTATTTTGTTGCATAAATAGAAATATGTTAGGGAGAGATTTTTTAATGGATTTTTTTTAATTCAATGAGCTCCTTGGTAGAGCATAAAATTTTAATCCTTCTAGCCGAATAGACTCCTTGGGGCTGTTCGGCAACAAGGGATTAAGATAGTGTTCGGCAAGATGGGTAGGCTTAAATTTTAAGCTCCACTAAAGAAGAGGTGTTTGGCAAGAGACATTTAAGAAAATGACTCTTTAGTTTTCTTAAGATGACTCAATTGCTTAAGTCATGTAGAATGGATTGCTTAAGCCATGTAGAATGGATTGCTTAAGTCATGTAGAATAGTGGCTTAAAAATTGAGGCAAGCTTAAGAAAGTGGGCAAAAGAAAGCTTAAGAAAGTGATTTTAAACTTTGCAAAGGAGCAAGTGTTTGGCAAGCTTAAGACTCCTAAGTTCCCTAAGGAGTTCTAAGGAGCTCTAAGGAGGGTGTGCCGAACACAACCTAAGAGCTTAAGGAGCGCTAAGGAACCGATGTTCAATTGTCTTAATCCGTGGGTGAAAGCTAAAGAAGCTAAAGGAAAGGGTAGAGGTGCCTTAAGGTTCGGGCAGAGGATTAAGATCCAAGTAAAAGGGGTTAAAGGAGGTGATCTTAATCCGCGCTAAGGAATCGGTGTTTGGCAGGATTAAACAGCTAAGGAAGCTAAAGGAAGCGGATTAAGCCTTAAGGAAACTTATTCTCTTGTTGCCGAACAGCCCCCTTAGGATTAAACTTTAATCCACACTAAGGAGATCATGTTCGGTTGTCTTAAGGAGGCTTAATCTGTAGGTTGAGGCTAAGAGGCTTACTATAAGGGTAGATGTGCCTTAAGACCCAGGCAGGGCATTAAGATTTTGAACAAAAGAAGGCTAAAGGAAGTGACAATCCTTGCTAAGTAACCGGTGTTCATAAGGATTAAGCGACTAAAGAAGCTAAAGGAGGCTAAATGAGGTGTTGCTGATCAGGGTCATCACGTTAGGCACGACCGCTACTAGTCACAAGTAGTTAAAGTAACTATTGTTATGCAATTTTGATACTTAGACATCAATATTCGTTACTTTCTCCATAGACAATGGGAGCAATAGTGTATTTAGCTTGTTTCAGCTGAATCTTTTTATATAATATATTATTTAAATTCCTAGGAATTGTTCATGAGAAATTGCAGAAATAAGAGCAATGCAAACATTGTTTGTCTACAGCTCATTTTATTCTGACACCACAAGGGAGAGAGGAAAAAAGAAGGAAAGAAAAAAATTCCACATGCATACATTGTTTGCATGCTGATCATCACACTTGTGATCTCATCCAACATGTGAAATATGCTTGTGTGCCATGAAGGCCCTTTTTCCCACATTGCGACCTTCTCTTCTCCCAAATCTAGAAGTTTCCCTTCATTCCCCTTCACCCTCAAACTTCACTAGTCTTCAAGAGATATCAAATACATTATTGCTACAATAATATACAAACATTAGTTGCTCTATAAAAATCTTATTTTTCATGTGCGTCCACTTTTACTGAGATGAGATAAGCCCCTATATTAATTTCTCATTTCATATTGATCTATAAAAAGCTCATAAGTACAGTGGAAAAGAAGGGCAAGGGAGGGCTGCTATACGGGATCTAAAGGGTCTCCTTGACACACAAATATAGTTCACGTGGATAGAGCCCACAAGCAAACAATGTTTGCTTGCCATAATTGACACGTAAACAATGTCTGCATGTGGGATTTATTATTTCTTTTTTCTCTATACTCTAGCGGTGTCACGAGAAAATATATTTTTCCTTGCCATAATTTACACATAATAATGTTCACTCTTATTTATGAAATTCTACCAAGAATAAGTCTAAGAATTTAATTCAAAAAAATATAATTAAATGAAAAAAAAAAAAATCAGTTGTTTGGGCTTGTGTTTGGCCTACAAGTTCTTAGTAGAGTGCACACAACCAAATCAACCAATGCAACTCGAACAAAAAAATTATGGATTCTTAGTAGAGGCCACCGTGTCACGTCTTTAGTGTATATTATTCATTTTAAGGTATCTATCACCGCTAATTAGTTTTATAGAGTTTACATGAATGTAAGACTATCTAACAAGATATGTTCTCTAAGTTAAAGATGAGACGTTGGCGTATCCTCTCTAAGCTAACTTTTCAACTGCAACTTGAAGTGATATGAAAAAGGTGTGAATGCAATTCTGCAGTTATTTACTTATTTCTATAACAATAGTAAGTGAGCACCCTGGGAGAAATTCATCAATTAATTGTATCCTATCTTGGTCACCCTAAATGAAGCTACAACTTAATAAACCCTAGGTTTGAGTATTCAGAAGCCCTTGTAGAGTTATATGATGATTACATAACTAAAGTAGCAAATAATAATTGTAAATCAATAAAACTAAGAAACAAAGGTAAGGTGTAGCCCGTACAGAGATGGAGCGAGAAGGTGGCCCCGATCCGATTGTGACCGATTTACCGTGTGGCCACTTTTTGGGCGAAAAAAAGCTTGATTTGGGGCGGGGTTGAACCACTGGTTGGCTGATTTCTCCGACTAACCGTCCGAGTTACGCCGATTCTTCAGATTTGATTTTTAGTTGCTTCTCTTCAATACCAAAAGGCGGATGGGATTTGGGGGCAGCGGTTAATTAAATCAAGGAGAAGGAGAAGATGGGCCTGTCGGGATTGGAACTTGGAAGAGCCCGATGATGGTTTATAAGCTATCTGGCTACTGCCTACTGAGGAAAAACATCATATTAATTGGGCCGTATCTTTACAATTTCCATAAGAGCAGCTATTAATTACTTTTTAATTCTTCATTTAAGTGAGCTATGCGCCTATGCCTATCAGCCGAAATTTTTTTAGTTACCACAGTAAAAAAATCGAAATTAAATGATTACCACCCTCCTCATATTTTCAATTCTACCACTCACGCGGATCCAGTTCGCGCATCAAATTGGACTGGTACGCGGACTGGACTGGCGCACCCCTTGGTGCGCGGACTGGTTAGGCGCACCCCTTGGTGCGCAGACTGGGTAGGCGCATCAGCCCTTCTACTGTATTTGAGCGAAAATTTTAACATTTTTTTTATTCACAATTCACCAAGGAGACAGAGCTACAAAGAGTAACTTGTGAGTTTTTTTTCACCTTATGTCCTTTATTTTTATAATTCTTTAATTGTATTTTTAATTTACTGTAAATTTATTAATTGTTAGGTTTGTTCCGTAATTCAATCAACTATGATTGAAATTGCTTGTTATTTTGGTGGTTAAGTATTACAAGGGTCAAATGGTGCTTATTACAGTATCCAACCCCAGAAAATGTTCAATATCGGCTCAAATTTAAATTTCAGCAGTATAACTAGGGAAGTGTCCCAGGAACTTGGTATTGACCCGAATTATTACGAACTGGTAATGTCCGCAAGGATTAATATTGGCCAAGGCAACCAAACACGGTTCCAACAGCTTTCTGTACTAGACGATAACAGTTGGGGGTTGTATACTCAAATGAACATGAATATGACAACACCTTTCAAGTCGATCCCCATCCGTAGGGGCTGGTCCTAGTCGGGGCTGATCTCAGGTTTCATCCTCTAGCTCTAGCCGTGCCCAATCTGACCAGGACCGATCTAAAACCTCGGGACCACTTTATTATGCTAACAATACAGACAAGAATCTCGAAGAACGAGAGGCAGAGGAAAATTGGGATGCTAGTGACGATGGTGGGGGGCAGTTGATCATAGTGATGAGGAGTCTAGTCGTACTGTGCTTGGTATACGAAAGTGGCTGATATCGGGTCGTCGAGAAAGACACCCGTTCGGAGAATTTCATGACACATCGGGGTTTCAAGAGGCTGACATCTTTTTTGCGGGTTCAGAGGTTCGTTTGTTAATTTATATTTCTATTTTATTTTTAAATTTTTAAATTTTTAAATTAGGTTGGAGAAAGACATGAATTGTCTAAAGGGATGACGTATGACAGCAAGGATAAAATGAAAGATACAATTCACCATTGGCACATAAAGGAAAATATCGAGATCCAATAGACACACAACGACACAACCAGAATGAGATATAAGTGCAAGAGCGTTCGGTGTAAGTGGGGGTTGGTTGCGAGGGCTACAGGCTTTAGAAATTCTTGGACCATTTCGAAGAATGAGGGAAAACACACGTGCCACGCTGAGGCAACCAGTTTAGATCATGCTCAGTTGACGTCCGCTATGGTCGCTAACTGCATAAAATTATCTTTGGAAAAAAATGTTGATATTAGTATCAGAGTTATCAATGACCTGGTTGCTGAAAGGTACGAGGGTATCGCCCCAAAGTACAACAAACTGTGGCGTGGTAGAGAGTTAGCGATCGCCCGGGCATTTGGTAGTAGGGAGGGGTCTTACGCGCTGATTGTCCCTTTGTTGGAGGCAATCAAAAGGAAAAATCCGGAAACCCAATATAAAGTTCTTTCAAAGCCTTCAGAAAAGCCAGGGTACCAGTATTTCATGAGGTTGGCATGGGCATGGGGACCATGTATAGAAGCAGTAGGTCACCTCAGACCCGTCATCAGCATCGATGCTTGTTTCTTGTCAAGTAGATACAAGGGTAAGTTGTTGATTGTCACCTGATATAATGCGGAGAACCAATTAATCCCGCTAGCATTTGGATTGATAGAGAGCGAGGATTTTAATAATTGGGGGTGGTTCATGAAGTGGGTGCGGGAGTTTGTAATTGGTCCGAATATATTCATATGTGTGGTGTCTGACCGGCACAAGGGCATAAAAAAAGTGTTCATACAAGATAATCTGGGTTGGTCCGAGGAGAACGGGAGAATGTGTTCACTAGTACTACTCTCAATATGTGTTTGAGAATTTTAGAAAACACAGATAAAGTTGCTTCTAAATTTTTCAAGTTATGGTTAAAAAGAATAAAAGAAGAAGATTACAAGAAGGCCTTGATGCAATCGGAAGGCAAAATCCTGATTGGTTGACATACTTGGATATATATGGCAAGTATAATGAAAATAACGAGGAAGAACCAGCTAAGCCATGGAAGATGTATCAAGCTATGGACAACGGGAGTCATTGGGTTATAATGATGGAAAGATGCACCCCAAGTACTCGCAAGGTACTCGGTATGGTACATATCGGGGACAAAATCATCCTCACAGAAGTTTTTTATTCGGCACATCGCCATAACATAAGAACAAGGTAGGTGAGCTAATTGGATTCCTTGGCAAATACATGTTACAGTATTGTTAGGTCTAAAAATAACAACGTACTTGAACATTCTTTTCACGAACTCCATAGTCCCATCCAGTCTACGGTTGGTTAGAACGTACTCACCTAGAACGTGCACTTCGAATTCCAAGTCGCGATCCTCGTACGGGACAACGTTCATAACTAAATATTTTTTTCTATGTTTCCTTAGTTTCCCCTCTATCCTTATTAAAAACGTTTGATTCCTGACCAGTAATTCGAGGGCTTTAACACGCCGTTCAACAAACCATGCATTCAACTTGTAGAATGTGTCCTCTACAATTATTGCCACCGGCAACATCCGGCTCTGCTTGAAAACATTATTCAAGGACTCGGACCCATTTGTGGTCATAATTCCCCATCAGTAACCTCCATCACAGGCTTGAAATATTTTCTCATATCCGGGTGGCTCTTGCATATCTCTGGAATTATTTTTGCCCACCTTGAGTAAGTATGTATTTGCCTTTGGATAGTACTACACAAAAATACAATTTTAGATGAGAAAATATAAGTAAATAATTCAAAAAAAATTCATCTACAATATGTTAAATACCAAAAATAAAAATATACATACCTTGGTAAACTCTCTGAACATTTTCCACCCTTTTCAGCTTCTTCCTCCTGCAACCAATTTTGAATGTATCTGCAACCCATTTGTCGTATCTGGTATTCTTGTTTAGGTTGTTGCAACGTGTTGCATACACAGCCTGTGCACACAGTCGCCGTTTGCTGTCGACCACCTGAAATCTCTGTGATCAAAAACATATTTGATTCCTTTGTGCTGGTCTGATATGACACAAAAGAACATGTTGCCAAGCACTTCTCTTGGTAAAAAGCTCATGAAATATTCTCAATTTTCACCATCCTCCTTCTCAACAATTGCAAAGGCCAAAGGCAACAACTGATTTTCAGCATCATATGCACATGCTATCAACGGTCTCCCCCTGTAACCTCTCGTAATGGCCAGACATGAAGCATGCATCTATATTAAGCATGCATCTATGTTGATGACCGGTCTAATGTATGGCACAACTTGAATACATGGACCAAAAGCTCATGCTATGGCCTTGAATTACAACGCGCCATCGACATCAGGTATGTCAGATTACAACGCGTTGTGACATAATTGTCATAAACGAGTGGCGGGGCCCCGGGTTGTCATAACCCGACGGTTCATAACTCGAGTGGCGGGGCCCCGGATTGTCATAACTCGACGGTTCATAACTCGAGTGGCGGAGCCCCGAGTTGTCATAACCCGACGGTTCATAACTCGAGTGGCGATGGTTGTCATAACTCGAGTGGCGAGGGTTGTCATAACTCGAGTGGCGGAGCTCTGGATTGTCATAACCCGAGTTGTCATAACTCGAGTGACGGGGCGCTGAGTTGTCATAACCTGTATTTTCTCTAGAAATTCTAACTACGGGTTGACGCGGAACTCTCTTGAAATATAAGTTCATTATTGGAGTATCTTGTGACTCAAAAATATTGTAAATACCTCTCAATAACTTCTCATATGTTATTAGATACCTGATATAGTAAGGTCTACTTCCTTATTGTGGCAATTAATGCTTATGCTGCACAGAATCCTAAGATGCCGATAAGAGTTATGCAGCACATGGTTCGTCAATTAATGGAGAGCAACAGAGAGAATATGCGGAGTAAAACTTTTCATTTGTTGCCACTCGCCAGTTCAACACATCGTCATTATATTTGGTCAATTACGTCATTCTTCATTCGTATCAGCACACAGCACAAGGACGGTTTGTTTGTGTTCCACTTCCACCCACGCACCATGTTATTCAACACATATAAATATAAATGAAAGAATGACAAAATTGAAAATTGTAAAAGCGTTCAATAGTTCCTACAAGCGTTTATGTACCTATATAATATATTGCACTAACAAACTGAAAGAATGACAAAATTATAAAAGCACCCAATAGTTCCTACAACCGTTTATGTACGTGTATTGCAGTAATAATCTGTGTAATCCGTTGTCCACCTTACGGGAAACAAAAACAAATTACAAGCAACTAAATTATTGCATCATCAATCCAAATTTTAATATAAATTATAACCCACATGGCTCCCTTTCCCAAAAAAGAAAAAGAAAAAGAAAGCAAAAATAACAAATATACTGTGTAAAATTTTCTCAAATAATTTATATCAAATGCAAAACATAACCTACGATTGTGAAGGTACACATGAAGAGGCATCACCTTCTTTAGCACACATATCTTGTACCACTTTTACTGGGGCCTTCGCCTTGAGCATCATCTCCTCATACTCCTCTTCAGGTTTAGATAATGCCACTACAGCCCCACCCGACCCCACTGATACTTCTCCATCAGACCACACAAGAGTTCGTATCACTATATTCAAATCAAATGTGCCATTGTAAGAAAAAAATCCAATAGAGCCTGAGTAGATGCCTCTGGGGCAACTCTCAAGCAAGTCGAGTAGCTCCATAGACCTGAGTTTAGGAGCACCCGTCATGGACCCACCAGGAAAGGCAGCTCGAATGCAGTGGATAGGGGTGATGTCAGATCTTTTCTGGCCTTGGATGGTGCTGACCAAAGTATGTACAGTAGAATATGATTCAACCTCCATAAGGCGAGGCACCTGCACCGTGCCAGGCCGACAGACCCGGCCTAGGTCATTTCGTAGGAGGTCTACTATCATTAGGTTCTCAGCTTGATCCTTTTCACTGGAATAGAATGTTTAATATTATCAGAATAATGTAAAGGACTTTTTTGCTCATTTACTTTATGTTCTTTGCAAAAACTATCCCTAGTTAATACAAGAATCCTCTTTTGTAAATTGCACCTGGTGCTTATTACCTTCTTAGCAAATAAAATCCTACAGATTATACCTGCATCAAGATGAAGTACTTCTTGGTCTCGTAACCATTTAGATTATTGTGAATTTGTGATGCAAAGTGCATGCTTCATTATTTATAAACAAGTTTGTCCTTCCAGCAAGTCAACTCCTTTTGAGTAAAGACTGCCCAAATTGAACAAAAATAAAACCAATGGACAGAATTTGGATGTTGGCTCCAAAGTATCCAGCACCAATATCATGCAGCAGATTTCCTCTTTACACGAACAATTGACTCAATTTTCATGGTACCTGACCCTTTATTATAGAACCCATCATTACCTTCAAAATAAAACCTCAAATTGTTGGAGACCAGTTGCAATATAAATATGGCTTGCAATACATACAACACTAACTATTTGCAAATAATAATGATAACAATTGAAACAATACAAGAAAAAATGAATTAACTTGAGTTCACCTTGGAGGAATAATACCTGTATTGCAGTTGTAACCTATGCCGCTCATCCTCCTCTATTGTTTTCCCGCGGGATATTGTCCCCTTGATAGGCTTCGCCTCTAATACACCATGCCTATCCAACCTCAAGAACCTCTCGGGAGAAGAGCAGCAAACAGCTAGCCTTTCATTTTCAAAATTCAACCAAGCAGCATAAGGAGCTGGATTCTTATCCCTTAATTTGAGATAGAGCCCCAACGTATCTATATTTCCTACTCTTCTCCTTTGCTGAGTTGTCAGACAGAGCTCATAGCTCTCTCCATCTCTTATAAAATTCAAACATTTTGCCACATCTCTCAAGTATTGGGTTTTGGGCTTGTCAGGGGTGAAAGACAAATCTTTCTCCATGGATAGTTTGGATGAGAATTTGGTGTTTGTAATTTTGGGTCTTGCATCCAATCGGATGAGTTTCTTCTCTGTTTCTACAAGCCATTGGTCTCCGGTATTTGTATTGGAATCTCGTAAAGAGAGAAGGTACACGTCACCATTGGTATGGTCGATTACTAAAAGATTGTCACAAAAGAAAAGACATGCATCAGGAGTAGTTGATTTGTGCTGATTCACCGCTGCACCGCATTCCACTTTTAGGCCATACCTGTTTTAGCCGAGATTTAAAAAAAAAAAAATCAGAAAAATGCATAAATTTAAATTCAGAAATACCAAAATTAAAGAACTTGAAGATTTAGAAACTGTACCCAAGAAAGCCCACAAAGCCACCAAAGAATTCAAATGGTAATCCCTTGAAATCTTGTTCATCATACTTGAATGATTGAATTTCCTATAAGAAATAATTAATTATGTAAACCATTGAATTAAGTTGAGCACCCAATGGGCAATTGGAAGCATGACAAAAAGCCCCCCCACACCCAAAAAAAAAAATGAAGAAGAAGCAAAATAGAACCCCCATTGCATCGGGCACTAATGATGGAAAAACAAGGATAATAAGGGTCCCCAAGAACTCGGAGGAATAATGGTATGTGCGAATATGTGATGGCCATTTTTTACAGAAGTACAAGAGATATTGCTTATTTTGTCAAGTTATTCACGGAAGAAAATAAGACGAAAACCTTATCAAGGAATTCAAGAAAGCCATCCTTCAGGAAGTATGTTTGAATGGAACCGCTGCTGTCTCGGATCAAGAGGTGGCCTCCACTTTTGGATCTATTACTGCATTATATATAAACCAAATAAAACAAAGAAGCAGCATGTAAGTAACTATAATTCTTATTTTCTTCTTACCTTTGATCAATAAGACGAAAAGTCAGTTGCTTCCAGAGATGTCCCCCTTTGCCTCCCATGAAAGAAAAACGTGCTCTATTCTGAAACAAGTAGCATTCCATATAAATTTTAATCATAAATAGTGAAAATTTAAAACAAGAAAAACATAGACAAAGTGTATGGTGCTTCTTTATTAAAGATACACAAATGCACATAGCATGATCACTTGTGCTTGTGCTGATTCTGTTTTAACTGGACATTTAAATGTCTCACACAAATTGATTGAACATCACTCCTCTTTTCCTTTTCTTTTTTTCTCATCTTTTCTTGCCTTTCCTTCATTTATTTGTAATTTTTTTGTGACCTGTGCTTAACAAAGTACGAGGAAATCTCATGTGTCCCATGTCAGAAATTGGTCACCGAACTTTGACTTTTTCCTCAAAAGTTATTGAACTTGTACTGGCCCCTGTATAGTCACTCATCTCTCATCCATTCAATAGACAAACAAAGGAGACCTCTCCCAATTTCTCTCTACACTGCTTCTCCAGTAAATCTCTCTTTACTTTTTCCTCATTTCCACTTGTCTATCCCATCCCCCCCACCCCCGTTTGCCCCAACAGCCAGGCATGCACAAATGCTTCAGTACTTGGCCTCCCTCTGCACTTTTGGTTTTAAAGGAAGAGAAAAAGGTCTAAAGAAAGTTGTCATAAAATATGATGGAGATGATAAATCATGAGTCATATTAGCTTCTTTAACAGAGACACTGTGACCTGATTGGGGTATGAAAGTTCAGTGGCTCATGAAGGATAAAATTAAGATGGTGATCGATTTGTGACATAGGTTATAGTATAGATTCCATACTCCAAAGAAATATACACGTGCACAAGTATATCTAAAAAGAACTACTATTGCAAAACTGGAAAGATCTCATATGCCCATTTCTTTAACGTCACCCAAGTAACATATATTCACTTTCTCAATTTAGGGATATAAACAATCAGGAAAGGGCGGTACTTTGGTTCTCTTCTGAAGTAAATGAGATTTGAAGAGGCACAAAAGTTGGTCTTTATGTTTAAAGAACATTCTGTCATATCTTTCATGCTTTGAAGGCATAAGCAAGGCATACTCAACACTGGTGCTTTGCAGGGTAGTGATACACTTGAAAATTGCACCCTCAAGAAAGCACTTAAATGCGGCTTCTTAACCAACACAAAATAAATTTTAACAAAAATTAATGAAGGCAAATCCAACACCTTACTACCTGATCTGTGGAGGAACTATCTAACCAAAATGTATCGCTTGCATTATTGTCACCATATAACTCAGAAAATATCTTTCCCGGGCCATCAATTCTATTAGCCAAGCCATCCAGCTTCGTCCATTGTAATTTCAAATACTTTGTTTTATTTTCTCTTGTTCCAATAAAAAACTTGTCAAATATTGGGTGACTGTTAGCTTTCTTTATACCATTCAATGATCCATTATTTGTCAACAAATCAAGCTTGTCACCCATGTCTGAAACCTGAAATGAAGTAATGATAATTAAGTGTAGAAACAGAGGGGATTTCTAAAAGAAATGAAAGAAAAAATTTACAGTTTTACCACTAACTGTGAACCTTTCTGTCATGTAGTGGTGGGGTACGAAGTCCATATTCCAGAGTCACCTTTTTGAAATTCTGAAATATTTGTCTTCCAAAAGAAGTGGCAATGCTCTCCGGATGGAACTAAATATCAAACAAAATAAAATAAAACGAGAGAAAGGTGTCATGATGAGAGCATGAAACAAATAAAACATTAACATGGAATGATGGATGCAAGATTGTCATGTTATTTCCTTTCAAGCTAATAAATTAATCCAGGTTTTCCTTGGAAGAAAGAAGAAGCAGAAGAACCCCACCTTTCTCACATTCCAAGAAACACTTGCAACCTACTCCAACTAACAACCAAACAAAGTTGACTTGAAAATATTTATCATAGTAGTAGGGACAGTATTCAAGTTTGCTTAGGCACCAGAGAACATAGTATCATGAAACGGCTGAAAGCAAAAAGAGGGGCATGGTAAAGGGAATACCTGGACACCATAATGTGGCCTTGAAGAGTGCATAACTCCCATTAATACTCTCTTGGTAAGGTCAAAACTGGAACTTCCATTTGTATTTGATAAAGGATTGGAGATTGTGCAGGGATGCTCAGTCTCCAGAAATGAGAGGGTGCGGTCAGAGGTAGTCCATGCTATTGGTACCAGCTCCTTAGGTAGAGAATTAGCTTCAATAACAAGAGAGTGGTACCTAACCACCTAAAAATGAATTTTCAATTACTTATTCTTACATTAAATTCAGCATTACTTTTCTAAAAAGAAAAGGAAAACCTAGAAAGGGCACTGACAAAATTACAAACCTTAAAACCAGAGCTTCTACCTGATGGAATATGTTTGAAAAGCCTGCGTCCTATATGCTCTATCTCGCTGCAAATGTAAAAAGCAATTATAGTAATAACAATAACAACCAATAGTGATAGAAAAATGACAATGCAGATAATGACGCCGAGTAAAATGATGGTGGAACATAATACATACTTGGTAAAAATGAAAAGAAAAAAGAAAAATCAATGGCAGACAATTTGCAGGTACTTGTTTGGAATGGTCCAATCCCAGTAAATAATGGTTGAAGTATAAGTTTGCATTGAAATTAATTTAACAGAGGCTAAATTGAGTCTTAAGTTCTTCATTGAGGCATAATTAATCAAGCACATGGCAACAATATTGCAATTACTTTGTCTCAAATGCAATCAAGTACATACCAACAAGTACCACCTGAAGTTATAGTCCTATACATCTAATGGGATTATTGAAAACAATGACAAAATTGTCTTTAAGTTCTTAACTGCCGCATAATAAATCAAGTACATGCCTAAAAAACTGTGGTTACTTTGTCTTGAATGCAATTAAGTACCTACCACCAAGCACCATGAAGTTATGATCCTTCTGTACATCTAATATGAATATTGAAAACCTTAGAAAATTGAAGAGATGTAATTACCTAAGACGGCCATGTACTGGTTCGGGTGCATGGGCAATTTTGGCACCATGTACCAATCCCAAGGCCTGTCACAATTTTAACAAGAGAGAAAAAGAAAAAAAAAGGAAAACTGTGATCTTATCTACTGCACTTTAAACTGAATTAAAAGAACATAATAAAACAATAAAAACAATTGCCTGGTGGCCGAGACAGACACCTAATATTGGAATATCTCCACAATGACGTAGTATATGCAAACAAACACCTACACCAGAAATGGGAACTTCTAATCATTGATGCATAGAACCATTATTGCAAATCAAACAATCAGTCATGAAATGAAGTTAAAACTGACCTATATCATCTGCACACATGGGTGAACCAGGCCCGGGAGAAATGACAATATTATCAAATGCCTTTTTCTCATACAAGCAATCATATATGTATTCCCATGTCCACTCATCATTGTATATCACCACTGGTGCCACTATGGATCAAAAATCAATATATAACTTATTCAATTGTCCTTACAAAAGGAAAATGAAGAAAGGGAAGAATTAAGTGATAGAGACAAAGGATATATATTTAACAAACCTCGATTGACAACAGTTAGTTCTTGAAAGATGTTGTAGGTGTAGCTATCATAGTTATCAATCAAAAGCGTGCGTACGAGCTCGTTTCCTCCTCCTCCTCCTCCTCCTCCTCCACCTTCGCCTTCCCGCCGAAGAGCGGAGAGGTGGCGGGAATGCTGAATGGAACCAAATCTGCAACCGCCGGAGGAGGAGGCGGCGCTGGAGCGGCGGAGCCACCAGGGGTAGGAGCGAATCCCTAGTGATGCTGTGGCCATACTCCTTCCTTTTCAGAGAAAGTGGCGAGCTTGAAATTCGGTCCTGTTTTTTGTTCGCTTCCTTCCCTCTACTTTTTCTATTTCTCTGTCCAAAAATCGTCTTCTGCGCCTGCGGTCTATACTCTATAAAATAGGTCAAGTTTACATTTTTACTCTGCTACCCCTTCAAACTTTCCAAATTTCAATTTCTTCGTCTACATATCGGAATATTTTATTTTTTTCATTTTGTCCCTCCTCCGTTTAATATGAAGCTTTCAATAAAATTGAAATCATTTATATATTCTTCTTAATAAATATGTAGCTTTAGTTATCAAAATTAAATATAAGCAAAATAAGAGCTCTTGACATACGAAATCCCTTTCAAATACAATAAAGATAGATGATATTAGTTCAAAAATTAAGGACTAAATAGGAATAAATATGTTTGCTAAAATATATAAAATCAACAGAAGTTAAAAAAAAAAAAAAAGAGAGAGAACCGAGGGATGTTAAAGTCCGTGCGAATCATAGCGCATCAAAGATAACACTGAAAAATGACATATCTCACATAATATGAGTAACAATCCAACCTAATTGTTTAATTTACTGCTGATGTGGCTTATCAATTTTAATTTACTGATGATGTGACTTATTAGAAACTCTAAAATTAGTTTCAGAAATATGAACATTTAGAAACTCCAGAGTCTATAATTTTTTTAAAACAGTTAACAGTTATTTAATATCTCTAAGAGTTTCAGAAATGTAGATGCTCTCAATTGACCTTCCTAAGTTAAAAGTTCTCTAATTAACTACAACAAAACCTATTTATCTTCAATAAATCCACAACACTCGTGGAAAGTTTTTTTTTTTTTTTTTTTTGAAAAAAGGGGTCTGAGACCCATTTTATTACTAAAAATAACTGGCAATTACATCAATACATCAATAGTAAATGTGACAAATATCAAATCCCCCAACTCTTTTGAAAAATATTTACACATAGCAAGATCTCACAGCAACTCAACCTGACATTTTTATTAATATCCAAAGTTTAATACAAATTATTAATTATATCCAGAATCGGACCTATTATCGAAAAATACCCAAGCCGGCCAGAAAATGGCCGGCTTAGGTCCCTCTGATATAGGTAGTCTTCAACTTGCATCTTCCAGAACCCGAAATTTGAGCCATCGAACCTCTCAATTTGTAACTTCCCCTCTTTCGCCATTGCTCCCACTCGAGAAAGAACCCCGCTCTGATACTAGTTGTTAAAGGGAATCGAGTACCAGAGAGCAAAATCAACCCACAAAGAGAGAAATCAGTCCCAAGTGGGAGATTTGTTATGTATGTGGGCCTGATTCTAGGATTATGTGGGGGGTGGCAGGGGGGCGGCAGCCCCCTGCGAGTGGTGTCTGAGGTTACGAAGCACCGCTCTGTCGAGCCCGGCGAAAATTATTTTCGAGAAGTCAATTGCATATGAATCCTTTTATCCGACGGCCCAGATTAGCCAAATTTGTGATCTGTATGTACGGCCCAGATTGATCTCTGTTTAGGCCTTTTACTATTGGCTTGTTTTTTCTTCTTATATACATTTGCGATCTCCCTGTTATATGTGTTATTCAACATAATTTCAATTAATCTATCGTATTTTAGTATAAATATGCTAATTATACATCAAAAGAAGTAATATAACAAATAATTTAAACAAAAATTTCAAATTTTCAGAATTAGATTTCAATATTTTGATCTTCATAGTGTCTCTCTCTCTTAAAAAAAAAAAGGTACCAAGCCGGCCAGAAAATGGCCTGCTTAGGGAGGGACCTAAGCCGGCCATTTTCTGGCCGGCTTGGGTATTTTTCGATAATAGGTCCGATTCTGGATATAATTAATAATTTGTATTAAACTTTGGATATTAATAAAAATGTCGGCAACTCAACCCATGCTTCATCGACAGAACCATAAGCTGAAAAGCTAACAACTATTTCAATCTCAGCCCCCACACATATACATCATTGACCTTTGGTAGTGTATAAACTTATAAAATAAAAATACCCACAAAACATAAAACACTCTTTTTGTGCAACCACTGAGCACAGCCAAAAACCATAAAGGATGAACATGTATAAACACATATACTCAGACTGATACAATGGGTGTGTGTCATCCAACTGCTGGATCAACCAGTGGTACCCTTGGAACTGGTACGGGTACTGACTCAAAGGAGCCAGTGTTCTACTCTATCGTCAAGCTTGTTGGTTGATCAAGCTCATTATGTTAGTGAATTACGTAGAGTTTTGGTTTAAATTTTGTCTTATTTTCTCACATTTATATTTAATTATTATGTGAAAAAAATTATTGTTGCCATATTTTATGTTTTAGTACAGGAACCATATTTTGGGGTTATTTTATATTATTTGGAGCAAGAATTGAGTCGATCGAAAAAGCACAGCTCACCGACTATGGCTCTGGTACGTACCATATTAGCCAATACGAACCAGAGCCCCAGTACGGACCAAAGAAGGTCAAATACGCATTAACTCCTGGAGCGACACAGTGGAAATACGGTCCGTATTAGCCAATACGGACTGTACCTGAGGCGACCTTTGGTGAAATCTTTGACAGCTGTATCCAGATCAGATAACTTGGACTCCACTCATCTCCAGGCGCCCCTTCACTTCTATATAAATCATTTGGACTGAACATAAATATATCTTTGTATCTTTGGTGTTTTCTATTTTCTTAAGTGAGAAAAGAGGAGTGTGTAGAGATTAAGTAAGAGGGTACTTCGTGTATGATTGTATATTTCTCTTATCTCTTTGTAAACATGCCGTTCAGCGCTAAGTTTAGATTCTTAGGATTGGTAGTAAACCTTGTTACTCATGATTTTTTGATATATACTTTTATTTGATCATTGTTTAGTTTTTTGTTGTTTGATTGCTTTTGCGCTCTATGTTCAAATCTTACTTGATTTTGTTTATTAGTCTAAACCGTCATGTGATGGCCACACATGAAAGTTAGTCATCATTGGGCTAATCAAATTGGGATAAGGGAGAATAAAAATACTAAATTAGTGGTGAAGACCTTAACTGGAGATACCACTAATTGGATCAACAAAAGTACACATGAGAGTCTCGACATTCGCAGACGAAGGTCGCATTGTCGTGCCTTACCATGGGGACACCCAATATAACCAAGATAGTATGGCGACGTACCCAATAAGTGAAGTCTGAATTCTTTTGGGCTAATCACAGATCTCCTTGCACCAATCGAGACAAGCCTTAATGGAATCTCTTGATTGGTAGGGTGATTGCTAGACGAAAGCGGCAATCACTAAATTGGATTAGAAACTCTCATACAACAACTGAAAATCAACATCAAATAAGGTAAGAATCAAAGCGGATTGAAGTAACAACGGTGTATCAAAATCCTAGGAATTCACATCACTATCTTATTTATTTTATTTACTTTAATTTTCGCCAAATACATTGATCAACAACAACAACTCTTTGATTTTAGATTTTATCTAGCCTTTTGAAAGATTGTGATTTAATCGCTCAAGACCTTAAACTTTATTCTCTGCGGATCGACACTCGTTTATACTACTTGATAGGAGTATGCGCCTGTAATCTGACTCGATAGCAAACTGGATCCCTTTTGAACATTACATTACTTTTGAACATTACATTACATTCCTGCAATAGGACTCCATGAAGGTCCCTTTTGAACATTACATTACTTTTTTTTATTTGTTGGCACCTTTGTCTTTGTGGCAGTTATATGTACAATAATAATACCGGACTGAGTTTTTGACGCATGCTTAAATTGCGTTGACGTAGTAGTACAACATCCAACTGATAATTTTTTCTTTTCTTCAAATTCAATTCCCATGTGATAAATGTAAATCATATCTGTTGATATACAATACAGCACTGCACGACCCACCGCTTCATTTTATGATAAAAGGTTGTATTTCTGGTTTAAGTTTCCAATTCAATTGGTTACAAGCAAGTTTAGTCTGATACAGGCCATGAACCACTCGTCTATTAGAGGCCCAAATAAACAAAACCCCTTGTTATAACTTATACATGGTTTTCTGAGACTAAATCTCATATATTGTGAAGATCCATTAGCTTATTCTGGACTTACAAGGGCTTGTCTCTGACAAGTTAAACATCACAACTATTGTACCATCTATGATAAGTTGCTAGTTTAATTTTTCTCCTCCCTTAAGCATGTTATTATTACACTTGTTCCTTGTATATATATACAAAATTTCACTAACATAAATAAACTAACCCACCATGTAAGATAAGGTTACCTGAGTGCCACCTTAGATATTTTTAAAAAAGAATCCCATATAACTATAACTAGAGCAAATTGGGGATTAGACAAATTTCAGACTTCAATTGCACCAAGTTGTTATAGTGGGACAGATCAATTATTTAGTAGTCTATAATTTGATTAAAATTATTGCAAGCTTATTACTTATTAACCCCTGCAACATATTTTTGTTAACCATTCTGAATACAAAAACGGTAAATAGCAGTAATAGAGAAACACAAGGGTATGCTTAATTGCTGTGATCTCATTTTATTCTATTTCCTCATTCAAACTAAGCTCTCTTGATGCCTTCCTGGCCTCCAAAAACCCTAAAACCACCCTACTTTTTATCTCTTACAACAACTTTGGAAAAGAGCAAAACAGAAAAAAAAAAAAAAAACTCTCCCATATTTCATAGAGGTACAACAGAAAAGAAATCCAAAAGCTATCCAAAAAAAAAAAAAAAAAAAAAGCTCTAGATTATCCTCCTAAGTTCTCTTCTTCTAATGCTTGTTGAAGTAGAGATGGGCTCCTCACAAACCTACCCTGCTCAGATTAAAAAAAGGTGTTAATAAATACAAGCTCTTTGTAAGCAAAAGGCTAGACTACATTTTTTTTAAATAGCACAAAATTAATAATGAGAGTAATAATCAAAATCTTACACTTGCCTTCATCCTAGGGCGCTGATCCGCATTCACCTTTCTAACTTGGTATCTAATCTTTTTGGAGAAAAGACGCGTCCGCCTCTTCTCCTTGTATCTCATCACACTGGCCTCTCTGATGCCGTTGGGTCCGCCATCGAATGAAAGATCAATGTTTGCCTGAAATATCAGTTGACTGGTTAAATTAAGTTCCACTACAGAAATATTCTAAACATAAGAAACTGAAGGGTAATTAGCTAAGAGCTTAAGAGGTTGGGACATGAGTACATGACCATCCCATGCTGGTCCAAATAGACTAGCCAACCAAATGCATTATTATCAGAGCCTGACAAATTTAGCCCAAAGTATTTGAAGAGTCTTTTTCATTAGTACAAATTGTGTGTATGTTTATGCATGTGAATGCCTAAAACAAAGGAGTATGGGGGTACTATAAAGTCCAGAGCAAGATGCCGAACATTTCAGCCCAGCCGCCTGGTTCAGACTCGGATCCTCGTACTTTATTTTCCATTTCACAGTAAAAAACACGCAGCTCAGAACCAGCGCAAAAACAATATAAGTAAAAAATAAAAGAAATCACTTACACATACAGAAGTTCATAACCAGACTATAAACCTATCAAGGGGTAGGAAACTGAAGTCAAAAGGGGCCCATACTTTACCATTTTATACGAAAAAATGATTACCCTTCATACTTACTATTATTATACTGAAAACAAGAACATTCTTGCATTTGTTCAAAATTTTCACTATTAGATATTTTATATAATATTGATTCAACCTATGTGAGGCTAATCAACTTATTACGACGGTTATGGTGGAGTAACTTAACTAAATTTGGAGACACTTGAAATGAAGCCCATATCAATCTGAGCCCAAAGAGACAAATAGAAAATCCCTAAGGATCTGACATTATTAGCATTGCTAATTGGTCCCAGATGAAAAAATCCTGACACAGATATAAGATCCATCCCCAGTAGAATAGATATTTTTTCGAGTAATTTACTGATGTAAATCCAGAGCATTACATATTACTATCTCAATGGCATACAGAATGTTATGTACAGAAAGTTGATGTACTACAGGATAGATGGTTGAGTTTCTGAATTTCATTTTGTCCAGAAAGCAGAATCAAAATTAATTAACTTCTAAACTGTTATAATATAATTAATAAAATAAAGAAAAACAAAATATATATTTTGGGCAATAACAAGAATTCTTTAGCTAAAATAAGGCACAAGGAGTTGGACCCCGTGTAACCAATGTCAACTTATGCATTTATTTTTCTATAACTTCAGCTACTTATCACAAACTTCACTCAATTTGGGGAAGTCTCAAAATGGTACATGGGAATGCATACACTACCTCTGACACTCTATTATCATCTCCTTCATTAAATACAATATAAATTTGACTTTTTTGTTCATGTGGTAAAAGCTATGCAAAGGAATCTTGCCAAGAAAAACAACAATTTCAAACTTATATAGGGACAATAATTTACAATAAATTATGTTATCATTTGTAAATTGGACAAAGTTCATGCCAAATTCCAACCAAACAATAATGCTTAGTGTCTGCTCTAATTTTCATTTTCATTATGAAAAAAGAGAACAAACGGTATCTCAGAAAACAAATGCAATTTTGAGACTTACAAGAGTTTCAGCAGAAGGTCGTGGCGAATCAGGCCCCTCTGAAAACATGGACCCTTGGTCTGACCAGGCATTGATGATACCATCATGGTTTAATTTCAGGCCCAACTTAACCCTTGGAGCTGCACCATCCTTCTCTGGTTGACTTACAGCACTGCCGCATACAGCAAGTTGTTTTCCACCCATCACTTCCCCAGCATCTTTCTCTTTTTTTTCCTTCTCCACTTTTTCTATCTTCTTTTTCTTACAACTCTTCTTCTTATCTGGCGTGACAACTGGAGGCCTGAATTTTGTGAATATTTCCTTCATGGGCACGGCAGGGGACTGGTACCAGTCAGTAGCATTTCCCCGGTTTTTAAATGCTCGGTTGAAGTGCTCCAATTTTGAACACAACCCAAGCCCAATTAGGCTCTTTAGACATGGATTTATATTTGAATTTAAATTCGGAACCAAGACGGACCCCGAATCATTAGAGCTGTTATCAGTACCGCTGCTGGCACATGTACCAGTATTGTCAACTGAGAGTTTACCCATTATGCTATCAATCCCTTCTCCACTGCACTCAATCGATTCTTCATCTAGTATTGATTCAGTGTCAAAATCATCATCTATAACCTCACTGCTAGGACTTGGGCTGGAAACAGGCGAACCAACCTGGTCGCGAAAAGAGTATCTTCTAACCCAGCTTGATGGACTTGGCAGGGTTGGCACAAATTCTGAGGCCATCATTGGGTCATGGAGCAAGAATGCAGCAGGACCCGGTACTGGCAATGGAGGGAGGAGCACCGAATTCGGGTTATCAGGCACATCAAAAGTTAATGGGTCGAGTTGCAGCTGCTTGTTGGGCTTTTTATGGATTGGCTTAAGGGTCTGTTTGGGGTTAAAAATGGAGGGGTAGAGAGAAGAGAGGATAGCAGCTGCCTCGTTGTATGTTTGGTTGGGACGCTTCCGGGGTGCACGAGGTTTTTTTAGAGAAATGGAGGAATTGGAATCTGAGATTGTAGAGGAAGGAGAGGAGTGAGATGAGCGGGTCGAAGAGGACGACACCGGTTTTACTATGTCAAGGTGGTATGGCCGGCCACTTCCACTGGAGAGACAAGATGCCATTTATATCTAGGATGAGTAAATGAAGAAGCTAAAACCCCAAACTTAGAGAACTTCAGGGCAGATGACCCTTGTACCAGAAAAGCTTAAAAAAACTAAACCGCAACCTAATACCATAGGAGAAGAGAGAACCCAAAAATTGGGTCGATTGCCAAGCACGATCCTGATAGGAAAGCTAAAATCCTAAAACCCTAGTGAAGAAGAAACAGAACCAAAAAATTGGCTTCGGAAGGAAAGGTCAATCCGAATTTCGAAATTCAAAACTTCTCCTAAACCCCAGTAAAAACCCCAGGTGTGGGGATTGAAACTGGACTCTGTTTTTCAGCCGAAGATGGAAAAAACGCATCAAGGCTGTGTACTAATTTGCTATTGAATAGAGAGAAAATAGAACTGGAGTTGGAGTTGGTTCTCCTTGTTTTATTTTTGCTGTTGTAGCGGAGATAGTATCAGTCGATGCAAGAGAATTGCAAGGAAGGGGAAGGGGAAGGGGAAGGCGAGAGGGGTTTAAGAGAGAAAATACCAAGGAAGAGACAAGCATCGCTTTCAAAAGCCAGGCCATGAGAGAGGCATCACAACTCACAAGTCACTGTCTGTAAGGAATGAGGATGGATGGGAGCCGTAGAGGTGCTGTTGGGCCCACGTGTCAGAGAATTGTAACAGGGACCTTATAGTTGTCATGCAACAGAGGATTTTGATTCTGAAAGTTTCTAAGGTTGCTCTGTCCAGCTCTGTGAGGGAAAGCGGAAAGGTTAATGCTTTCTCTTAATTCTTGTGCGCTTTTGCACACTCTCGTTCTCTGGGAATGAACTCGTCAGGTCAGCTGATTCATATTTAAAAATAATGATGCTAACTTTTATATTTCGCTTTTACAAAGTCACTGAGGATTGTCAATTGTGCAAATTCATTTTCTATTTCAGAGAAAAAAATAGTGCAAGTCATTGAGGATGACGTATTATTATTATTATTATTATTATAGATGCATTTTACTTATCCATTAGGCCAGAACTGTTTATGTTTGATCAATACATTTAGTCATATTAGAATTCTTCTGAATTATAATTACCTTGTTTGGTTCTTTCGACTATTTAGAAATGTAATTTATTTCAAATTTCTATTGATTTTATTAGTCTTTTATTAGACACAGTGTTCTAAATAGCGCCGCTATAGCGTTTTTGGACCCTAAACGCTAAGCTATGGCATGAAAATACGCTAATTGCGCTACGGCCGCTATAGCGGTAATAGCGGTCCGCTATAGCGCATAGCGTGTAGCGCGCTATTTGCGCGCTATGCATATTGGACTTTTTTAGACAATTTATATGGGCTTAAATAAAGATCCATAAAATTTATTTTGTATAGAAAAAAAAATTAGAATGAATATTTTGTATAGAAAAGATCGATAGTTTATGATATTATTATGGATATTTTGAACCATCGACTTTTGTACTAGTTCAATATGAATATTATAATTTCTTAATTAGTTTGGTGTTATTTATTGTTCTATGAAGCTTTAGATAATGTTAATATATAGTACAAATATATAATATAATTTTTGTAAAAAAAAAAACGCTATTTGGAATAGCTACGCTATTCGCTATAGCTTTTTTTGTAACCTTCCTGCTATGACGCTATAAACGCTATTTAAAACATTGATTAGACATAACAATAATAATTATTGATTTTATGCAACTTTGAATCTTTGATATATATATATATATATATCTATGTGGAAATGAGAAAATAAACTTGATTTGAAACGTTTGTTCAAATAAAATGAATTTAAGCACTTAAGAAATGTGGGTATAATCTTAATTAATATATATGTAGTGGTTTATTCCGAGTTCTATTATGTTGTTATGATTATGACAACGGAATAATTATTGGATCACACTATGATTATGAAGACATAATAATTATTTAATTAAACGGATCAGATTGACTGTGGTGTTTTAAGAAGGATTTTGATATTCAAGTCATTTTGTTAACAGAGAATGAGGTTGAGTTGCTTTATTGTCATTACTACAATACAACTTCAACTATGCAACAGATGTGACCTTAATTAGTCACATTGAATTTTTTACTTCGTAGAAACATAGACACCAATTCAAACTATTCAAGGAAGTTAGGTTTTAATTGCCAATAGAAAAAGGAATAGGGGTCATGCCTTGCCTGATGCCCCTCCCCTCCCCTCCCCTCCCCTCCCCTCTCTATTCAAGAAAATGGTGTGAACTTAATAAGTTTGATTCCATCCATACCAAAATCTATGCAAATCCAATGTCAACATTATTATGCAATGTTTTAGTTAGCTGAAAATGGATAACAAGGACCACTCTCCCACTCCCAGACGTACTCCCAGACATCGTAGGGGTATTTTGGTAAACTGCCTCGCCGAAAAGAGACGAAAAGGAAAGAAAATATCCTGTTTTTTCTCTCAGCATATCATATTCTTATCTGCTAACATGGCGAGGTCTCATTGGATGAGCTAGATTTTAGGGCCCACGTGGCAAAACCTTTAGACGGTTGACAGCTTTAATTTCACGTGAATCGAGGTTTCTCTTCCTCCTCGATTTGCGAGCCTTATGCTATCCCAATTTGCACCTGTTCTGTTACTAACCTCCTATGTTATGGCTTTCACACCTATTCATCATACAATTGGTGCTTAGCTTATCTTTTAATTATACTTTTATGAATTTCAAATTGAAATTGTTGACTGTAGTGGTTTGACAGTGCCCGCCGCGGGCTGCCCGAACCCGGTCCGCCCGTGCCCGGTGCCCGGGGTACCCGTACCCGTGCCCGGGTATAGACGGGTAAACGGGTACGCGGGTACGGGCTTGAAATGGGCAGGGTGGCCTTTTTTGGTGCCAAACCCGGGTGTACCCGTACCCGCCAAACCCGTGCCCGCTGCCCGTCTGCCCGCACCCGCCACGGGTGTGCCCGCACCCGCGTACCCGTGCCCGTACCCGTACCCGCACCCGCTGCCCGCTGCCCGCAGGAACTTTAATTCAAAAATTTTCCCCCCCCTCTGTAAATATTAACAGAGCATTTTTGGCTACGGACAGTGCATTTTTATATAGTTTTCATGTAAATATTGCGCTGCATGAAGCTAAAACTGCTCTGTTAATTTAAAATGGATGTGAAATTGTGAATTTTGCGCCAGTTGTACAGTTTTTACAATTACTTAATCTGGACCGTTGTTTTTAACTTGGCACGAATCTCAAAGCACAATAATACTGCCCCCTCAGTCAGCCCGAATCCCAAACCGGCTGAGATTTAATCTCAACCGTAAATAGCAATTGTTAAGGGAATCTTTTACGGTAGCGTGTGCCGTGTGACACGGTTTTTTGGTACCCGCGCCAGCGCCAGCCCCCCTCTCCCTCTGTCTGGACCGTTCTTTTAAACTTGGCACGAATCTCAAAGCACAATAATACCGTTCCCCGCGCCAGCGCCAGGCCCCCCCTCTGCATTTATTCCCTTCACTTTACGAGGCAGAGGCGCAGAGCCTCTCTAGGGAAGCCAAAAATTATCCTCTCCATTAGTGTAAAAGATTCCCTTCACTTTACGGTTTGGGATTAACTCACACTGCTTTGAGATTCGGGCTAACGCAGAGAAACCCAAAAATTGGAATATTGGTTCGGCAGAATCCAGATTCCACAGTCATATTTTGAGTTTTTTTTTTCTTTTATTTAATTTAGTTTAGATTTAAATTAGATTTCGATTCAATTTAAATTTTAATTTAGATTTACATTTATATTAAATTTAGATTTAATTTTATTTGCATCTAAATTTAGATTTGAATTTTATTTAATTTAATTTAGATTTATATTATCAATTTAAATTGAACGTTTACAAAATATATTATCAATTTAAAATGTTTATTGTTTTAAATTAATTGATTTAAGATATTTTTTATTTATATTTTATTTAACCTATTAATTTATATTTGAATTTATATTTAGATTGTTTTTTTTCTTTTGAAATTCGGTAGAAGTTTTTTTTTTTTCCTTTTATTTAATTTAATTTAGATTTAAATTAGATTTGGATTCAATTTTAATTTTAATTTAGATTTACATTTTTATTCAATTTAGATTTAATTTAATTTGCATCTAAATTTAGATTTGAATTTTTATTTAATTTAGATTTATATTATCAATTTAAATTGAACGTTTACAAAATATATTATCAATTTAAAATGTAAACTACAAATTTCGGGATATAAATAAATTATGAAACTATATAATTAGAATGAGAGTTTGAAAATAAAATAAAATTACTCGTGTAAAGAAATAATATTTCGTACGACACGTAATAAACACGTAAGACACGGTAAACACGTAATAATATTCGTACGACACGGTAAAAAAAATCAGAAAACAAATCAGAAAACAGCAAAAAAAAAAAAAAAAAAAAAAAAAAAAATTACCCGTGCCCGTCCTGCCCGTGCCCGCTGTACCCTTGCCCGTTGTACCCGTCTACCCGCAACGGGCACGGGTTTGAGACGGGCAGGGCGGAGTTTTAAAAAAAAAAAACCCGCCTACCCGTGCCCGTTGTACCCCCCAACCCGTTGTACCCGTACCCGTCCTGCCCGCTGCCCGGGACGGGTACGGGTCTGCCCGGCCCGAGGTACCCGTTAGCAATCCACTAGTTGACTGCAACGGTTGAGCGAGCGAATGTACGATGATTCTCGTAATAATCTAAAAAATAGTAAACACTTTGTAAACTCGTGTACACTGATCTGATCTGTGCCTTAATTAATTTGTACTATATCATAATGCAACATGATTAAAAATTACGGGTGACAATTGGAGTAGAATATCATTGCTTACATGATGCATCTCTCCCACCCTCGCCCCTCGGATCTCATCTCATCTCATCATCTAAATGATTTTGGATTTTTGTACAAATTGTCTCAGCTTTTGGTTTCTGCCGTTATGTTATTAAAATCCTCCGAAGACCCGGTCTTCATACACCATGGTCACTGACAATCACATATTTAATTACCTAAATAAATCACCATTCGACATTCGAACAAGGAAGTGAAGGGGACATTTTTGTGGTTGCTTTTGCTCATACGTTGTGTCGCTTCCATTCAACCACTAATGATCTATTGGCCTTTTTAGTTTATCCCCTAAACTAGTGTCTCTTTTTCATAAATTAAGGTGGAACTAGAGCATCTACAACGGTGATTTCTTTTAAATTGCTAATCTGATGTGGATGTACCACAATTTTTAAATTAACAAGTTTGCTTAAAAATAACTCTTTACAGCATCAATGGTGATTTCTATTAAATTGCTAATATGATGTGTTAATTGCTAATATAATTGCTGAGATGTACCACAGTCTTTATATTAACAAGTTTGCTTTAAAAGCAACTCTAACTAAATAAGCAACTCTAATTAAATTTCTGAGATGGAGTGATTTAGAAATTATGAATCTCTTTAATTGCTAAACTTAGTAACGTGGTCCAAATTAATTACTAAATATTTGCTAAAATGGAGATGCTCTAACGCTTCTCTATAGGAAAAATAAGAGATACTTATTTAGATATTTCACATGATATTTTTCCTTTGATTTTTACAAACTATGGATTTATGGATTCAATTCTCTCGACACATGTGTTTACACGTACCTACACAAAAGCTCGGCAATGAAATAATGAAATATATGTGGCCATGTGGGGAACTTGATATTTGTTGTGGTTTAAAAATTTGTCTAAAGAAGGTTCTCAATTTCTCATGGAAACATCAAAATACTAGAATTGACCAAGAAAAATCAATATTATCTTCTTCTTCTTTTTTATCTTATTCTCTTCCCCTTTTTTTTAACCTTTTTACATGGACCGGAATTTTGCATTATTGATATTCAATTTTGGACTTGTGCTGTCAATTCCTCCTTTTAAAACAAATAAATAAATTACCTATCTCACTTTGAGACAATTAAGCCATACTATAATATGATAGCATATCAATAGTTAGTTTTTAATAAATATATTAAATTAATGGACCCTGATAATAGTCTCCATACTGTTCCGCACTATAACTATCATAACTGTCTGAGGGGACTGCAAAAACTTTCAGCACTAATTTTTTTTTCTAAAGTATTACATATGCATGGAAGTATTTATACCTATGAGGTAAATAATTTTTACATAAATAATGGTCCCCCAACCAAATCCCCCAAACGTCCCCACATTGTCTCCGCACTATAACTACCATAATTGTCTGGGGGGGGGGCCGCAAAAACTCCAGCGCTGAACTTTTTTTTCTAAAATATTAGTACCTATGCACAGAAGTATTTATACCTATGAGGTGAACAATTTTTACGTAAATAATTGTCTTTCCAATCAAATCTCCCAAACGTCTCCGCACCATAAATAATATCTGTGGGGGACAACTCAAACTAAACAGGGGGGACCATACACGTTTCTAAAATATTAATATTACCATAACTATCTGCGGAGACCTCAAAACTTGATATTTTTTTACATATGACGCTGGATGACGTTTGAAAGTATTAGCATCAAGTATTGCAAGTATTTATACCTATGCACTGAAGTATTTATATGTATATATATTGTACAAAGTTTTTCAAGTATTATACCTATGCACTGAATTATTTATTTCTATGAGGGTAATTATTTTTGTTAGATGAATGTTGACGTGGGGATGATTGGAGAAGGTTGATGCGGGGATACGAGGTCCCCACTACTTCATTAGAGAAAAGTTGATGCAGAGATCATTAGAAACTAAAAAAGAGATGATCATAACAAGTAGAGGCAACATTTTACCGTCATAACGCCCAATGACAACTATCATCTCCATGTGTTAATGTTTTCCTCAAGAAAATTAGTGCGTAGTGACTGTTATACTGGTTGACCATTACAGACATTATGTGAAGTTCTGTAGACAAAATGTTCCCTAAGCCTAGTAACTATTTATTTTTTGTACAACATTTATATAATCATGAAAATGATCAAATTAGTATCTGTATAATGAGAAGCGTAATCAGGATTTTTATCAGGAAGCTTATTCTCACAAATTAATTTGTGGGTTCCTGTGCCCATAAAATCCAATTCCGCATAATCTCGTGATAATTGAACATGCTGTAAAAGTTTAAATTCAATCAGATCAATCATCTGAATAATTGTTTCGAACTTTTATTGTCAAAATTTATACGTTTCTCTCTCTTTTTCTTTAATTTTATTATTATTGTGCATATTTTTTTAAATAAAACTTGAAAATCAAATTATCTAATTATTTAATATCTACAAGAAATCTCCCGTTCATACTTCAAATCTTCGATTACTACCATTTGAAATAGGCCAGCATCCTCATAATTATTTTTGTTTCGAATATACCCTTCAATTATTAACATAATCTAATATTAATAATTAGAAGCTCTATATAAATAACAGTTGTAAATGCAAATTCAATCCTATCCCATCTATCCTTTCATGATTGCTACCACTTTGTTGCTAAATTAAAATCATACTGTTTTTCTCAAAAAAATAAAAATAAAAATAAAATCATACTGTTATTTCCTGGTTCTAGAGAGAAAGAACAGAGAGAATTAACCAGAAACTGAGTCCTACAAGAACTTGGGAGTTGTCATCTTACTATATTTTGAAAAACCAAAAGTTGCCTCTTAATTAGTTACATTTTGTCTCCAAAATTTTCCAAAAATTGAGACTTGAAGAGAAGAACCCAAAACTTAATTTGTTTTACTTTTACCAGTAGCATACAAGATCTGTCTGACTAGGTGAGCCTTATCATCCCTGTACCATTGCAGTCATTTGGAGCTTTATTGACCTCTTGATCTGGATAAACCCTTGTGAAAATCAAACATGGTCCCAATATATTGCAACCATGATGCACGTGACCTCTTTTTTATAATTAATTACTTTCTAGAGAGAGAGAGAGAGAGAGAGAGAGAGAGAGAGAGAGGCCAATGTTCAATGATAAACTTTGAATTGGTATGTTTGTGCCATTAAAGGCCCCACCTGGTGATATTATTAACCGTTAAGAGCCTGCAGCAAGTGTGGTACAGATTGTGAAGATTTTCTTGAAAGAGATAACTGTTCCTGATTTGGGTATTGCAGATTGGCAGTTCTGTTCATTCTCAACCTCATAATTACTGGATGCAACTCATTTTAATGGTCAAAAGTGAAGCACGACAGTACATTAATTATATTATTTTAATTGGTTGCATGCAAGTTTCACTAGCAACAACAACAGTACAGTTGTTTGGATGAGAATATTGATTCCAAATTTCTCATAAACTCACATTTTCTTATTATAAGAAAATTACTTAAACTAGAAAAATATACAGAAAAAGGCAACGAGTGTCTCTATCACAACACAAACTCCTACTCCTTGTTAAGTTGTAAGTAGAGAAATTAATGAATTGAACTATTGGTTTTAGGCAGGGACACATAGCCACTTAATTATATCCACCATTCTCTTCGGATAACTCTAATCTTATTGGTTGTGGGTTGTGGCCTTCCTTGCTTGTGCTTCCTCAGACAATTAAGATAAGATTTACCTACTATAACGCTAATATATAGGCTAAAATGGGCCGACTTATATTTAGGTGTGTTTTACTTTCTTCATTTTAAGGGCCCATTTACAAATAGAAAGTTCATTTCTATGATTCAAACTAAAACATCACCTATTGTATTGTATTCCAATTCATAAAATCTTCATCACAATGCCTCATTCAAAACCAAAATGGGCCCTTATACAAGAGTTCTTGATTGTCTCTGAGAGCCAAAACAATATCTTTTTCTACAAGAGTTCTTGATTGCTCGAAAGAAACATCCATATATCAGTTTTAATTTGTACTTGGATGAAACTTGTCCAAAGAGTAACAAAAAACAATAAGATAAATTAGTGACTTAAATTTTTAATGACTTTAAAAAATGAAACAAGCAAAATTCCAGTAGCAGTCTAAACAAACAATTTTGAAAGTTTAAGCCTATTTCAAGGGTAAGAAGCCTCAAATATCAGAACAGCAGGAACACAAAAAGATAGGTTTAAGCCAACACAGGAACAGCAGGAACTCCAGCATGACATGGTTTCAGTACTTAATCAGAGAATAGAGGTCTCGATGTGTTTAATCAAAATTAGAGAATACTTACCTTTCAGTACTTAATCGAAATTAAAAAATCACTAAAATTACCTACTAGGTCAGGTAAAATCGATAAAATCACTAAAATCGTTGATATCAGATAAATCGCTGTATACTTACTCTATCTATAGCAGGCGACTCAGGCATGTTCATGTTCTCCCATTAGCTAGGTATTGAGGGATCTCTGGCAACAAAGTCCAACGAGTAACTGTCGAGCTCAATGCTAATGAATAATTTTACATAATTAACTAATTTCAATAAAACTGAGATTCCCTAACTGTCAATGTGAATAATTTTACATAATTAACTCAATCGTTATTGGACCGAGATACTATCAAGCCAGCCCGTCCCTGGCTCTGTCTAGAATTGACAAGTTTGAGCTACGTCTAGCTCAGTTCGGGCCAGCTCGCTCGTGTGAATTTATATGAATTTCTGTAAATTTTATACTGTTTTTTAAGCTTCATTATCTAATTTTTTGGGCTACTGTTCTAGCTAAGTCCAACAAGGTACTACGAGCCAACTCGGCCCATCTCGTCTCTGTCTCAGATCGATTACAAGCTAAGATTTTAACTCAACCCTCTCAGCCAGTTTGGTTCCTACTCCAAACTGAAATAAGTGCGTATCCTCTGAGATATCTCATATTTTGCGTGACCGATCCGGTGCCTATTCAGGATAGCACAGGGGCCAATATTATTTGAGTTTTGAGACCGTGCAAAACATATTTGAACGGTTGAGATTTTCCGAAAAGTGACGCAAAAGATGAGATATCTCATAGGATGCGAATTCAATCCGAAATGCGGGCCTAGCTCGGCCCGAGCCACCAGCTCGTTACTGGCTCATTCCTTCCCTCCCTCCCGGCTTCCCTTATCCTATTCAGTCAGTTCCATCCCTCTTTTCTTTCTACCTCTACCTCTACCTCTACCAGAGAGAGAGAGAGAGAGAGAGATGCCGACACTGAACCTGAGCACAAATGTGCCAGTTGATGCCGTGACTTCCTCGGATATACTCAAAGATTGCACCCGACTCCTCGCCAAAATCATCGGCAAGCCCGAATCTGTCGGTTTTAAATTTATTACACATTCTACTCTATCGCTGTACACCAATGATTGAATTGTTGTTCTTTTCATTGTGGTTTTATATCCGTGCCGTTGCAGCACAAATAAAGAAACATTTACAAATTATGAGGCATCTATTTATCCTGGCTAGTCTTTTCCTTGCTAATGAGGCAGCTGCATCTTCCTTTTGTCTTTGTGGACAATGTGTTTGATGAAATGCCTCTTACGTACTTCTTTATTTCACAAGGACAGTTTGCAAGGGCAGTTAAAAGCCCCTAATTTCAAAATCCAAATTGGGGATTAAACTTTCAGTGTACTTAGCACAATTGTATGCTTTTCAAATGTGGCAGTATGTGATGATATCACTTAATGGAGGGGTACCAATGTCATTTGCTGGAAGCGAGGAACCCGCTGCTTACGGAGAAGTCATTTCCATAGGTGGTCTGGGAGCAGGTGTAAATGGGAAGCTGAGCTCAGCCCTAGCCGAAATTCTTGAATCCAAGCTTTCAATTGAGAGTTCACGCTTTTACATCAAGTTCTACGATGTGCAGGTAATTCTGATTTCTTTTTTGGGTTTTTTCTATATGTGCTATTGAAAAGCTTTTTAGTGGTGCCTACAGGTGTTGTGGGTTTTTACATGTATGTGAACAAGGTTTGGGCGAATCACTTAATGGTTTGCAGTGCTGATGCACTGGTATACTATAATCTTAAAAGGCTGGCCACCTATGGAGCTGGAAATGAATTGATCCTGTTAGGTTTGGGCTGACATGATGGGTCAATAGGTTGGTTTTAGGCACAGATTTGTAAACCTGTAAGTCTGTAACACCTGTTGGTTGGTTGGGGCAGTCCTAGCTCCGCCTGTTTAGCTCTTATATGACCAATGTTTATTAATTATTATATTAGTATGAAAATCAATTTGCAACCAAAACTTGGATGAAACCATTCCGGCTAATTAAAGGGTCAGGTCTGCACAACCTTTTTTGAACTCTTGGCTAGGCAGGTTGTGTCTGGTCTGGTTGTCATTCTTAAATAAAGATTGTTGACCTGACCCAATCCATTGTGAATTGTTGGTTGACGGAAGGGTATATTAGTTTGTAAATTGAATGAACTTTGCATTCCAGTTCTCCTTATGAAAAGGTGGTCTTGATAAATATTCTCCCAAAAGCAGTTGGCTGTTTTCAAATGCTAATAACTAGTTTAATTTCATATACTCACCCACAACTTCTACGAATCAACACACAGACCAGAAAGTACAAGCTGGTAAAAATCTTACCATTGCAGTACCAAGCCAGTGGCATACAATTGAATTGTTTGTTTGTAACCTCAATCTGCAATTAGGCACTAAACAATCCAAGAAAAAGGAACACTACAACTCTACGAGGAAAAAGAAAACCTCAGAACTTGTTGTACAAAGGAGGCCCATGTTGACATGATTTTCACCCCACCAACTGGTATTGGGCCTGGTATGGTCGTATTTAGTATGGCATTGTGTACTCGAAATGGGCTGTTGGATTGATACTTGTTAGGTGATCAAATATGAGTTTTGTTCTTTTAGTAGCAGCCGGCCAATTGAAACTTTAGCCATCTAGGTTTTGACCAAATGATATTGAAATGCCCAAAAGTTAGCAGTAACATTAATGCTGTCATTAATGGCAAATTGCAAGTGTTGGATAAAATGATTTTAAAATACCTGTTCACTTTATTGCAGAGGTCGTACTTTGGCTTCAATGGTTCCACATTCTGAAATGCCAAGAGAATCATGTAACTATTTGTCAATATGGTGGAATCAAGGTCATAATTATTTGTCAATAAGGTCATAATCATTCTGAAATGTAACTTGGTGGAATCAAGATCATTGCAAATCATGTAACTATTTGTCAATATGGATGCTAACTAAGGTCATAATTATGATGCTCTTTGATTTGTCTAGTGAAAGCTTTTGCAAGCAGTTGTTATTTTCTTGAGGTCCTTTTCAATGTGAGATTGGCAAAATCAAACACTTCCGTATCACATAAAAATTATGCGCTTGAAGAAATAAAACAAGTCATCTTTCAACATGAGTGCAGATAATTATGTTTTTAGAATTATGCGCTTGATGCTAACTAAGGCTGACCCCTCCCCCCTCCCTCCCCCCTTTTCTTTTGAGTTGCTAATAATTATGTTTTTAAATCTTAAGAAAACCTTATCATAGATTTAAACTTGTCTAAGGACCTGAATATTTATTAATGAAGTACTTGTCTTAGCCCCTGCTCATTGATTACAAGGGAAATGGATTCCGATCGGAGGCTGATAAGCAAAGCTGACGTTATTCAGATATGGTACACGTTTTTTATTGCCTCATTTCTGATATACATAAACCACTGGAAGAATTGTATTATCACAAGTAAAGAGAGTTATGATTTCTGTACAGCAGTCTCAGTTCTCTCTCACTGTAGGTGTCACAACAGTCATCAGCAACTTACAAAAAGCCAGTATATTTTGCAAAAAGTATGAATTAGTCTTATTACATGATTTCACTGTATGTCCCCAGATATAAAACCAGCTTTTGTGCAATCATAATATCAGCTGTGCAGAGAATCTGTAGACACTGATTGTTAAACCCCACAAGCAGACAGAAATAGAATTCAAACTGTTAATGCTTAAGCAATTCACCTCTTTTATCCATGAAATCGTGAGATATTAAGTTCAATGTTTGAAATAAAAATAGATCATCTCATAGCTGGGCTATGGAGATAAACAGTGCAATAGGTTTACATCATTCTTGAACTTCCTACTACAATAGGCATTCCAATCTAGTGATACTTTTATTTGCTAGAAATCTAGTGATATTTCTTCATAATTCTGCAAGTTTAGCAGATGGCATTATAACTCAAAATAGTACAAGTATAAGAGTGACTTCAAAGCACACAACATGTATGTTAGAATTGTGATCCTGAGTCCTGACCTGCTTATTCCAAAAATTGAACAAAAATAAATGTGTGGCTTAATATATAATTAGTGAGAAGGGTACAAAGTATTAGATGAAAGACATTCAATGTATCAGTGTAGGAGGCTAAACCTCAATTAATTGATGAGGCTTGACTAATCCTATATCAAAGACATACTACCGAGATACGTTTGCCATGCTCACTGGAACCTTAACATTTGCATGTTGGATTGTACAAAGGGTTGCTGCAATTACACTACGTGATGTACAAAATGTGACTATTCAATTACAACTGCCTAGAATAATGAAATAAAAGTCACAAATCTAATTTCAGAACAAGTGCATTTGCTACACATCACTCGAACTGCTTCTCCAAAGCACTTGATCTTCAATCTTGGACAAATTTTGATCATCCAATCTCTTCCATGTACTGATCAACTGCACCTGTCCCCATTCCTTTCCAGTTTTTCCCAATTGGACCGAAATGACCCTGCCTCTCCTAGGCCAGAAGGCTTTGCCATATGCATGGTAGCCAAAACCACCTCCATAACAAAACCATATACCACTGATATTACCGCAAAAATCATTAAGGTGGTCATGACCTAAAAAAACTGATTTTACATCGCCCATTTGGAGAAGGGAGGTTAATACACCAGAATTTACGGTGGAACAGGCAACAGCCTCTTGATATGAACCAATATATCCCTTGTACCATAGGTCACGTACCTCGGGTATTGGAATGTGAAAAAATGCAAGTGCAGGAGCAGCGGGAGAGATTTCCTGTTAAAATTTAATAGTTGGATAGTTGAAACAATTACACTAAATTTGAAATGTTCAATAGTAGAATAGTTGGAGCACAAAAATTCAATAGTAGGATCATCAAAACAATTACAATAAACCCAGAAGGCTTGATTAACCCAACCAAACCCAATTCACCCTCAAATTGAAACTCAATTGTGCATTCAGTTTTAACAAGTTTATATTTTCAACCCTGAACCTCACTTTTGCAATTAAAGAAGCCAGTAATAAAGAGTACTATACAGGTGTCATATTGGCCAACATGTAGGTTCATGCAAAGTTTTCCCACCCAACAGAAACAGCACCAACCTCAGCTATTATTGTGCATTGCTTATAAGTTACAACTAAAAATGAGAAAAAACATTAATTGTAACTTGGGGGGTTATGAAAAATGAAAAAGACCTGAAGCATTTGAGAAGTACTGTGAAGCCAATTGAGTTGCGAACCCTTAATCCAACTGTATGTCTTTTTCCCATTTACAACCTCTCTATCCCCACTATCCATGAGATACAGATTCAAAACACTCCTATTTACAAACCCAGACCCATATGGCCCGTTAATATTAATATGGTAATTACCGTATCCATTAATTACATAACCCTGCGGGTTGACTTGAGAAAGTGAATAATCCATTGAGGACATGAAATCCATTAATTCTAACCGGGTCATGGTTGATTCTTGATCATGGTTGCCTAATATTGCAGCCCAAGGGATTTTATGCTCCTTAACTGGTTTGAATGCCTTTATTAATGATTCGGGTGCATCAGTGGCACTTGCCCCAAATATGTTGTCCCCTGATTATCACCCATGTAAATGTTAAATTAGTTTGACCAAGTTAAAAGTATAGTAATGGAACCTGATAGTTGAATTCAACAGTTGCCACCTGTAAATACAATTAGGTCGGGATTCTCAGCAGAAATAATCCGTTCCAAAAATTGGGTTGTGTTAAGATCTGAACAATACGGTGCTTCAGCTGGTGGCACATCTCGACATCTTGTCACGGCCCCGTTTCCATAATGCATATCTGCCACCTATTATTTTCTCCCACAATTAAGAAGAAACAAAATGAAAAAAAAAAAAAACAAGAAGTCTCAATTTGGGTCAAACGGGGTGGAGGGGTATGGGGTCGTGGAACACACATTGGGGCTCAGCTCAACCATATACATATAAAGTGTGAGTGTGAGAGAGGGAAGAAGCATTTAGATTAGACCTGGAGGATCTTAAAGGAGCCGTCATAGCGGAAGCGGAGGGGCAGTTCTGGTAATTTCTTCAGTCGGATCGGGGCGTTTAGGTCCACTAATGGCCTCAGCAGTATATTGGCGAGCATGAGAGAGGAGAGAAGAGAGAATAAGAAGAAGAGCCATGACCGTGCCTGGAACTGGAAGGAGTTCGCCATTCTCTCTCTTTCCTTTTCCTGTCGCTCTCACTCTGAGAGACACTAAAATTAAACAAACCAAAGACGGATTTCTTCGAGTATTCGTGTTGATTCTGATCAGACGGTCCGAATTCAAACTTAAAGTTTGAGGTACCTTAGAAAAATCTGAATTGCGCTTATAGACGGGGTTAGCAATTTAGCAAACGAGTGAGAGGAGCGATCGACTCTAAATTTACTCTAAGTTGGTTAGAGTTTTGGAACCCAATGTTAAGTTAATTATTAATAATAAGATACTAATTATATAATATTAATATATTAATAATAACTATAATATATTATAATATTACTATAATAATTATTTAATATATTAACAATATAAGATATTAATTATATAATTATATATTAATAATAAGATACTAATTATATAATATCAATATATTAATAATAACTATAATATATTATAATATTATTATAATAATTATTTCATATATCAACAATATAAGATATTAATTATATAATTATATATTAATAATAATTATTAATAATAAGATACTAATTATATAATATTAATATATTAATAATAACTATAATATATTATAAGATGAGTGAGCCTATGGTGCTATGCATAGCAAGGATGGCTAGTGTACAACGGCTCAATATGGTACTTTTTAAAATCCTAACGGTTGATCCAACCGTTCAATATGATAACCATATGAATATATACTTGCAAACTAAATTTTATATTTTTTCGAATTTTTACTATTTTTTTAGATAGGTAGAATTTTGATGGTCCAGAATTTTCAGAAAACACTGATTTTTCTACCTATCTAAAAAAATAGTAAAAAAATTCGAAAAAATATAAAATTTAGTTTGCAAGTACATATTCATATGATTATCATATTGAACGGTTGGATCGATCGTTAGGATTTTAAAAAGTACCATATTGAGCCGTAGTACACTAGCCATCCGTGCTATGCATAGCACCATAGGCTCACTCTTATAAGATTACTATAATAATTATTTAATATATTAAAAATATAACATATTAATTATATAATTATATATTAATAATAATTATTAATAAAAAGATACTAATTATATAATATTAATATATTAATAATAACTATAATATATTATAATAATTATTTAATATTAACAATATAACATATTAATAATATAATTATATATTAATAATAGTTAGAGATGGGCTATTATACATTGCAATGTATTGAGCTATCTGTGCATTACAATCTAGACTGTTGGATTTGTTTCAAAAAGCGTGCAGATCAGTGATCAGATCAACTTTAAAATTTCAAAACTGGATATCTCCAGTCCTCTCTCTCTCCCCAACCCAACATTTCTGATATCTAAAGAAAAAAAACCTAAATCGGCGTGAGACTCCCGCCCACACCTCCACAGCGGCCCCCTCCGCCACCGACCCTCCGAAGCCATCTCTCTCCCCCGACGCCGCTATATCTTGCTCAGCGGTGCTCGCTGCCACGTCAGCCTCGCACCAAGGTTTCAAGGTCATCAGACTTTCTTCCCTCTCACTATTTCTTAAAATTTGAACAAATTTCTGCATATTTTCGAAGAAACAAAATTGCCCAAATAGCACTGATTTTGATTTTGATTTGGGTTGTCCGATCCTATTGTTTGAAAATATTTGTTTTTTCAAAGCCTCTGGTTAATTATGTAATTCTAGGTAACGATTTCGAGGTAATTATAGATTCTGGTTAATTATAGAGTCTGGTAACGATTTCAAAGCCTCTGATTTGTTTTTTTCAAAGCCTCTGGTTAATTATAGATTCTGGTTAATTTTGATTTCGAGGTAACGATTTCAAGATCGCAATTTTCAATATTGCATCTTAATTTCATAAATATTGATTGTTATAATTAACAACTTGTCCTCTTTATATTTTTCACTGCTTAGAATATGGAATGGGCGGTCAGCCATCAACGCAAGGAGATGTGTATAGCTACAGCATTCTTCTGTTAGAAATGTTCACTGGAATTAGCCCCACTGATGAAAGATTCGGAGACTGTTTGAGCCTTCACAAACATGTCGAGATAGCATTTGCAGCCCGAGTCATGGACACTATTGATGCCAAATTGTTCCTGTCAGATTAGGTGAATGAGAATACATTTGTACAAGAGAACTCGTACCCTTTACAATTACACGACACCTGACAACTTCCTTTGTCGACATCAACTATGTATGACTCGGGCACATATTTCTAAATTTCTAGATCATAGGAAATGTCAACCTGATAAGACACATCTCTCTCGATTTCAGTAACAGTACCAAGTAGGCTATCTTGTACATTCTCCTTGAACAATGAGAATACTTTTCGTGTATAACTTGACATGCCTTGAACTCCATTTTGTATTTTGACCATAGATGCGGTATCTCATAGATAGATTTTAGATCCTCATCATTCTCTCTTTGCCAAATGCTCTCAATCATCTTCTCAATTTGCAACACAAATTGATAAACAGATTTGTGATTGTCCACCAATAACTTAAAGAGAGCATTCATACTCTCACTCCTTTGTGTAGTTGACATGTCAGCAAAAAAAGTGGCTCGAAAGTAGGCCGGCACCCATTGCGCTTGATTTTTGTACATCACTTTTAGGTAGTTATTATCAATCAAGTTGTACTTATTGACCATAGTTGTCCAACGCTTCTCAAAATCAGAAACCGGAAACCGTTAGGCTACGGTTGATTACAGCACGCAATTCATCATAAAACCTTGGTATCTCCTTGTAAAGCCGACCACAGTGCTCTATTGCCTTTCTCATGACATGCCACTAACAACATCTATGGCTAGTTCTTGGAAAAACCAACTCAATCGCCTTCCTCGTTGCGGGACATTGATCTGTAATAATAGCAATAGGGTGTTTGTCATACATTGCCTCTAGCCATGTTTTGAACAACCAACAAAAGTTTTCTGCAGTCTCGCATTTAAGAAGAGCCATGCCAAATAAGATTGATTGTCGGTAGTGGTTGACTCCAATAAATGGTGCGAAGGGCATATTGTACTTGTTTGTTTGGTAGGTGGTATCGAATGTCACAACATCACCAAACTCTTGATATGTTCGTCTCGCTCTACCATCAACCCAAAAAATATTTTTCACAACACCATCCTCATCTGCCTCTATAGAATGAAAGAACTCAGGACCCTCCTCATGTTTCTTTTGAAAGTACATCAAAGTCGTGTAAACTGAAGAAAATATTAGTTTCATGCAAGAGCAAATTTCAAAAATTTAACTCAAAAAAACCAACATAGATCTACTTATTTGACTAACGATGAACCGTATTTAGCATTTTAACTTGTTTAATCTTTATACCTCAAATCTTGGTCTCTAAACCAAGAAGTAGGGACTTGAGATGTAGAGTTGTTGCCTCCTTGTCGAGCCTTCACTTCTCCAAGTCGGCCTCGAAATGACACCCGCTTCGAACGCACGAAGCCTCTACGAGTATCCACCCGAGATTAAACGAAACTCTTGTTTTTCCCTTGCTAGAGGTAATCAACCAAGAATCTAACTTATCCTTAGCTTCTACCTCTTCAATCAACTATTAATTTTAGTGTAGAAGTTATGCTCAACACATGAGCAAAAATGGTGGAGACAAAATTGCACAAACTCTTCTCTTTTTCACCTCTTCTTACAAAAACGTTTTTCCAATTTTTCTTACAAAAGAAAGAAGAAGAGAGAGATTAGAATGGTGACTAGGGTTTGGAAAAAGGTGGGGTATTTATAGTGTGAAGTTAGGGTATGTTTTAATCATCTCAACCACAATGGATGGCTAGATTTAAACATGACAAAAGTAACTTTTACTTTTGCCATCCAATGGAGCTCTCCATTAGATGTACTTTTATCCCACTTTATTCCAAACCCACTTTATCAAATGGACTTCTCCATTTAATGTTAAATTGGGTTTGGGCCAATTTCTATTTATGCCATTTTCGTTTTTGCCATTTTATGCCAACTTTTGGCCCACCAGACAATTGTTACGGTTAATTGTATTTGCTCAATTTTGTTGAGAAATAAATTTGTATACCATGTCCAACATGTAATAAATTTATTCTAAGATCAAGTTAGTCATCTCCATGACACTTTTATTTGTTTCGTTTTCTCTCTTGGGTGTGACCTCGTAGGATCTATATCGTGTTGACAATAGAATCAAAACTTCCTTTTAATTCTATAAATTATAAGCGGCACCTAGCAATATGCATTATAATTACTCAACAGATAAAGATGATATGAACCAATCAACATCACGATCCTAAAGCAATATTTAATTGCTTGTGTCAATTCACGTGTCACATGATATCGGGAATAAATCTAAAAGGCAGGAGAGTGTCATCCTTGCAAATTTATTCTTTTCTTGATTCCAAGTAATTCAGTAAAGAATGATCAAACTCATTGATCATAATTGCATGCATACTTTATTACTCCATCAAGGGGCCCGAAGATATCATTACTCACATATGAAATATGAGGGACACTGGTATTCTTGATAAATATCTTTTCCTCCGCACAAGACACACATATTGAAATATTATCTGTATAGCTGCCAGTTACGGTCAGCGTTGGACAACACCTACAGATACATGTATCTCATGTAGGAAAAATAATCATCTCATACTAAAGAATTCAAAACACAAATAAAATATTAATGACACTAACACAATCCATGTTATGTTTCATTCTTGGGTCATGTCCAATCTCCTGATCTCCATCAGGTATTTATGTGATTAAATTGGCAACTCCTTACCATATGATCCGTAGAACATGATCATCATTTAATCCACATACTAATCTCGTACCGGTAAATAGTGTTCCTTCTTAATTACCAAGATTAGGGACATTTAGAGTATTCGTTATATTATTATTATAGAGTTATACATTTTAAGTCCTCAACTCAAAAAATCCATAATGTAATTAAATACTCAAGGAACAAAATGATTCTTTCATTTCATGAACAAAACATAGAATACATCCATAAATAGTTGGCTTCTAGATCATAACACTAACATAAACATCTATCCCAATCAATTTTCCATTATCCCCTGCTATCATATTGCTTATATCTTTCCTTTTGAATCGAATATTTTCTTTACGCCCATGTTCATGAGCTAAAAATTCCATGATTTGTGATGTTCCTATGTTTTGGGCACACATGTTACGAATAATTTCCTTATCATCTACCGACATGGACTTATGGGATCGCAAATTTCTCATTTTTGAGGGGCTCGAGATCAACTCATGGTTATGATCCTCCACAAAAACACTCACTTGCCAAATCCCACCTTTTACAATCTTCATCCTAAATGAGGCCCTACAACCCGTCCTTGTCATACCCTTTAATTTCTCAGGTGTACGAGGATTGGACTCACTTCCGATTGGCATTGCTTTTTTTTTGCTGCATTGAGAATCCTTCTTTAGAGCATACGTACCATATTGATGACACGCCATGCTTATTCTTTGTTTGTGCTTGTTTGCGAACACTAAACCCCGCACGACATGCATAATCATTGTACATTTTGAATGCCTCCTCTCGTGTACGGAACTCCATGCTGACATGCGGCTTAATGGCATCCTTAAGCTGATCCTCCTCAACTCCTAATGCTTCCATGTGGTAGGTATAGGGATCAATAATATCTTCCTGTTCCACAAAAGTAAAAGTCAATCAAACAAGGTGTCAAGTATTTTCTGACTATTAGATGACAAACAAAATGATAATTAATTACCTCAAACTGAATTCTCTGACAATTATCATCTCCATCCATAGGAATAAATTGTTGAATATTTTCATCTCCATCCATAAGTTAACCTGTATTAGTCAAAATATTTTGCTAATAAGATAATGAATTACTTGTGGAGTATCTTTATTTTCTTATGATAGATAATTACTTAAGAGCCTCAGTAAAAAAAAATTCAAAATGATAATAGTACGATTACTCTGATTACTTTAATAATTTAGGGGACCCTGCTTTATCACATTTCTAAGTTGTTCACAGACGTGCAATTGCACCAGCATTTAATTAACCTATATAATGCCAGGAAGTAGAAGGAACAACAAAGCAATCTAATTACATTCAATGTACATTCAGATTCTGATTGGATTTCAATTCACATCCTTCCCAAATTATCAAACCTTGATAAGGACCCATTCAAGATTAACCTACGCAGGTAACTAGAATTACATAATTAACCAGTGCCAGCAGGCTTTAAAAAAAAATCTTTTCAAACAACAGGATCGGACAGCCCAAATCAAAATCCAATAGGAAAACTAAATCCTAATCAGATGCTACTATACTAAAAAATCAAATCAGTGCTATTTGGGCATTTTTGTTTCTTCGAAAATATGCAGAAATTTGTTCAAATTTTAAGAAATAGTGAAAGGGAAGAAAGTCTGATGACCTTGAAACCTTGGCGCGAGGCTGACGTGGCAGCGAGCACCGCTGAGCAAGATATAGCGGCGTCGGGGGAGAGAGATGGCTTCGGAGGGTCGGTGGCGGAGGGGGCCGCTATGGAGGTGTGGGCGGGAGTCTCACGCCGATTTAGGTTTTTTTTCTTTAGATATCAGAAATGTTGGGTTGGGGGAGAGAGAGAGGACTGGAGATATCCAGTTTCGAAATTTTGAAGTTGATATGATCACTGATTTGCATGCTTTTTGAAACAAATCCAACAGTCTAGATTGTAATGCACAGATGGCTCAATACATTGCAATGTATAATAGCCCATCTCTAATAATTATTAATAAAAAGCTACTAATTATATAATATTATTATAATAATTATTTAATAAATTAACAATATAAGATATTAATTATATAATTATATACTAATAATAATTATTAACAATTATATACTAATAATATATTATTACTAATTAATGAAGAGATGGGTGAAATGGTTGAAGGTGAATGACAGTGGGCTCCAGTGGCGTAAAATTGAAGAAAATTTTAAGGCACCTCCTGATGTGGTTTAATTTAGTCCTGTTTAGGCTGGATTAAATTTAAAGTTATTTCATGTTAGGCTAGTCAATTTAAATCGCGTTTGGTGGATAACAGTGGCCTAAAGCCTTTAGTCCACCTTTAGTCCACAACCAAACATGGGGTAAATTTGCTTATTAAATATTAATTGGTTCGTGCCAAGCCGTTAATCAATTGATTTATTAAATTTAATTCGAATTGAACTCCAACTCCATGTGAACTCAATTATTAATAATATTTATATTTATTTCTATATTGTTTAAGTAACTTATTATAAAATATTTAATGTTATTCTTTTTTAACAATGCTCATTTAGTAATATTTTGTTAATTTTATAATAAATTTTGAAAAGAATCGAACAGCATGAATTGTGAACAAATATTTATTTATTTATAGTATACTTGTCGATCGACATCTGAAAGCCCTGATAATTTTCCTCAAAAAAGAATTAATAAATTTGATTTAGCCGTCTGATCTACTTTTTCAAAATCAGACCATTACAAAATTTATAGTATACTTGTACGACCATTACAAAATGATCCTAAATTCCTTGCAATCGGATGTTTAAACCTTTGAGGTTTTCTCCTCCCTTAATTTGCACTGTGATTGAGGGGGGTGGGTCTTGATAGTTAATCTCCTAAACACCTTCTCCATTTTGGATAAGAATCTGGTCAGCAGTGTCACCAACATGCTCGGCTGACATATCACCCCTCATACTCTTAGCAATCTCACCTATTTCGTTCAACCACGACCCAAGATTTTCACTAGCAATGGTATACAATTACAACGGGTTACAGAAATTATCAACAATTTTCATGGCCTTCATGCAAAGACTACTATACCTACAAAAATAAAACCAAAATTAACAAATGCTAACTAGAACATAAAAATATATTCAATAACTAAAAAATGTTACCATACCTGTCAGCATCAGATTGTGAGGTAGTAAATCCAACTTTAAACCCGTAAAAGTTATAGAAATTATAAGCCGCATTGATACTATCAAACTCCATGCCAACAAATTAAGGTCCTAAAATTTCTTTTTCTTTTTTTTTGTTGACAGTAGAGGGACAGGTCCTAAATTTCAGAGGTTGCAACATCCATCCTTGTTCCAACACTCAGTAGTATCATGCCTAAATCGAGAGGGTCAAATGCGGGCGACCAAGCCCTGGATGATCTCAGACAACAGTTCTGTTAACGCTACCTCTAAAGTTGGGATACAAATCTGCTGTGATTCTTTGGGATTACAGGACCCTGCTATTCCAAATCTATTCATTCTTCTGTTTGGAGATTTGTGCATTTCAAAAAATGAAAGAGTGGATTTGGAATCACAGGTCATGCGATTCTTTTAGAATCACAGCAGATTTACTTTCCTAAAGCTGTCTACTTAATTTGTGGAGAAAATTAACCGATTGGAAACAAAATTGGCATCCTCTGAGATATCTCAAACTTTGAGTGATTTTGTCTGATGCATGGCTGATCGATCTAGGCTGTCTGATTCGTAATGTGATTTATGCGGACATATTTAAATCTGCACGTACTAATATTAATGACCTGTAAATATAAACCGTCCACAAGAATCTCGATGAGAATCGGGCAACTTAAGTCAGATAATGGATGGATGGATTTCGATTTGGTGCCTAAGGAAATTAAGCCGCCTCTGGTGATTGGAATCTGAATTCTGTACATTAATGCATGTACTGCAATTCTCACACTTGAGCAAATTCCTTGTCTTAATTAGTTGCTAACCGACCTGTCACTAATGGCATGAAGTCGAAAAACCAAACTTCAGTCAAGACAATATGCCACAATAGTTCACGCAAGTAGGTGAAGGCATATTATTGTCTCCACTAAAGCTGTGTTTCCATCTGTCAAACCAATGGTGTAATTTACACATCAGCACATTGCAAGTGGCAGATCAGCTTAGCAATTCTGATACAATTCTCCCCAAGGCAAACCAAAAACTCTCAACAAGTGCTTGGTATTATTTGACTACACTACGTACTTCTCCAAATAATTTCTCTTTTCTTCCTCATTTGTGGTCATATATATATATAACTTTCCTCGTAATTTGCTGGCACCAGTTGCTGAAAGAAAAGAAAATAGAATCTGACTAGGGGGCCGGGGTGTCGAGTTTGGGCCTAGAGTTGGACACTGCAGGATTTCCAACTTCATCCCCGATCTTTACACTTTCGCACACAAACTCTCCAAACCCGTGCTAGGGATGGGTTTGACATCTCCGTGCCTAGCTCGATGAGCTCATGAACAGGCTTGGCATCTCCATGTCCATCCTTTTGTGGATGGCAACTACTAGTGAGAAATTTTCATTAATTAGGCACAAGAATCACAATTCTGTACTTCTTGATTATTATTCAAATTTCATCGTGATATATATGTTCGTACATAAGGAATTAATTAATAGGAATTTAATTTTGATCTTTATTTATAATTAAGTTTGTTGTGTTCTAAAAGTAAATCCAAAAGTAAGTTCAACATATATATATATAATTCTACTAAGAAGGATTTAATTTGTATTAGCAAAATACATTATAAGTTTATGATGGTGAATGAATGAATTTGTGTACGTATAGCTATGTTTTAGATCTTAATTGCATTGTATGAATGAAAGCAAGGAAGTTGAGTTGGAAGTTAGGGAGTACAAAATCGGGTTTTATTTATTATTAGTTAGTGTGGTAACTGTGCATGGTTCCATATAAATAAATTAATTAATTAAATGCGTATCTTAAAGGTGCTCGATCCATCTCTCAACCTATCAGTACTGCGCGCGTGTCTTCCGAAAAAATAAATAAATACAAGAATAATTGATAGAGAAACTCATTTAAGGTCAGGGCATATATTACCTAGCTAACTTTTCTTAATCCTTTTTGCATATATGTCCACAACAATTAATAAATTTGAAATCAAAGCTAGCTGCAAAGTGTACGTGCTAATTAATTTGCTGAGTTATTACTCACTTGAGATTAATTAATTATGTCTCTGTTTCCCTTCTTTTTTTAATTTTTGTTAGGATTAAATCATGTATTTAACATATTCTATATATGTGCATCTATATATGTCCTTAATTAGGTTTCCGAAATATGACCCTAGCTTATTATAACAGGACATGAGTCGGAATTATTACTGTTGAGTCCACAACTTTTTCTGAAAATGTACTTGCAAGTCAAATTTTGCATTTTACATTTTTTAGAATTTTTGTAACTACTTTTTAAATAGATAAAAAATCATTTGATCTAAAGATTTTAGACCATTCAAAAGTAGTGATTTTCTACCTATCTAAAAATAATATTAAATTTTTTTAAAAATATATAAAATTTAGTCTGCAAGCACATTTTCATATGATGAGGAATGGTTTAAATCAACTGTTTGAACTTTGAAATGAAAATATTAATTAATAGTACGGACCAATATACACTATGCATAGTACCATAACATCACTTTTGCAAAATAATAATAATAATAATAATAATAATATAATAATAATAATAAATGGAAACAATTTTGATGCCAACCATGCATGTTAGAGACTTTAGCGTAATGATATCCAATATATTGATAGACTACACGAGATATTTGATATATGCATACATAATTATAATTATGTACATTATATTATCTTGGACCGGTGGCCACCTTCATCACGCTTTAGCCTTTACCACATGCATCTTTCCAACTATCACATTTTTCATAGACTATTGCTTGATTAAAAATAAGTACCAGGCCATGTGCTAAATAAACTTTATTTGTATATACATGTAAATATATATATATGTGCAAGTTGAGTATATAATATATAATAGCATTTGTTAATGCCATATGGACCATTAAGCAAAACCTTTTGCCGACTAATTAACTAATCCTGTGAACCAAAGAAAAATCTGTGAATTAAGCCCGTCCGTCCCTAACATGCATGAGTTTGGCCGAAATTTTTATTTATAGCACAACTTAAAAAATAAAATAAATCAAAAGACTACTGTTTTTAGAAATTTCAAAATGTTTGTCCGCACCGGTGTTGTGCGGCCATGGTACATTTCGAAATATACCATGACCGCACCGGTGTTATCCCTAAACATGCATGAGTTTGGAGAGGTTAATTGTGAGCGAAAGTGTAATTAATTAAGGTTGGGCACAAAGTTATTGGAAGTCCCCTACCCTAGCTAGCTAGCTAGCTAGTTCATATCTTTTTCCCTTATCAGCAACTAGTGCACAGCATACGAGTCCGGATCCCCTAAAGTAACCCAATTTTTGCCGAAATTTTTATTTATAACATTTTTTTAAAATAAATTAATAAAATAACCATTGTTTCTGGTCAATTCGAAATCTAATACGGCCGCAGAATGCCGGAGCGGACCCATATGGGGGAGACCGCAGAATGCCAGAGCGGACCCTCATATGGGTCCGCAGAATGCCGGAGCGGACCCTTTATTTTTTTATTTTAGAAATACGAAATTGTAATTTGTTAAGGGTTATTTATTTAGTTTCGAATGGAGTTTAAATTGATTTTTGGTCGTATCGTGTTTTAGATATGTCGTTGGTTTGAAATATTTTAGATATTTTAGATATGTGGTTTCTTTGAAATTCTTTTGTGTACTCTGAGATAATGAAATCAACCAAATAAATAAATAACAACAAAATCAAACAAACAAGAAACTAATCAACTAAATAAATAAGTATCTGACAAAACATCTACCAATACTACATATAAGAATCTAACAAAACATCTAACAGTACAACAAATGAAAATCTACGGCTCTGGACTAAACACCGTCCTCGCCTTCTTCTTCCTATACCCCCGACCCCGCCTGCAGAGTGGCGTCTCGTCAGTATCTGCGGAGGATGCAGAGTCGTCTGCCTGGACATCCGTAGACTGAACCGGCTCCTGGCGAACCTCCTCAATCTCGGATGTCTGCTGGACCCCAGGACCAAAAACTGTGGTCTGTCCAGACTCAGCCTGCGTGAATAAAAATGCATGTCTGGCAATGGGGTCATCGTGGAGGGAAGGGTGAGGTACCTGCTGTGAGGACTGGCCAGGGAAAGGCGGGATGGGCTCTGTCTGAACATACCCTGGCTGATAGGCAGGAGGTGCTGTCTGAGTGGGACTGTAACCCGGGGAATACAGTCCATCTCCCTCTGTGCCATACTCAGTGGAGATATTGAACTGGAACGGGTCCTCCTTCTCGTGTCCACCCTGTAGTAACTTACAAATTAGATAATGTATTGAATAAGAAATGAGGATGAATTACGTATTTTAATTTAAATTATACCTCGGCAGGCATCCTAGACTGGGATCCCATGGCGTCATGTGCGGCTCGGCCAATCAACTCGGCACCTCGGTCGAACGCCTGACCGACCGTCTCAGCATCATGGACGCCTGCAAACACGTCCTCATCACCAGTGTAGGGGACATAGACATCGGGCTCGTCAGATATGTCGTCGACCGCATCAACACTGCCCAAGCCAGCGCACCTCAGTAGAGAGTCGAAGTGCGCCCTGTACCCACACTGGCACACCGCGGGTACGTTGTGCTTGAGGATGACCTTTCCGAGCCTCTTCCATCCCCTGGTGACGGCCATCGTAGCCCCTATGACGCAACTCTTGACAAGATATAATGCCTGAAAATTGAAAAAATTATGAAGAAGTTGTACAATTGTAAATATTAATAGTTTTGAATTTGAAATTTCAAATCAAAAATACCGTGGCTGCGAGAGGTGCGCCGGCGGGGATAATACCATGGATCCGTCCTCTACGATCCCTCGGCTTCGGTACCCGCTCGTGCGGGTTGTTGGCGATGTATCCCTTAATGAATATGGTGTACGCGCCGTGATCCTGATACCAATCTCTGTAAGGTCTGTACGAATTACAACAAATGTTAGATATTCCGATCAAAAAGCCATAGTTGAAGTTTTCAATTAATAAAATTTCTTACACTGGCGCGACATCCATCTGACGGTCGGGCTCGGCCAATGGGGGATCTGCCTGTCCTGCCTCGAACACGTAATCGGCACAGGTAATCCCCCAGTCCTTGCCTGCAGTGGTCTCCCTGGGATGGTGCAGAGCTCGCCAGACATCCTCGCTGATCGGTGCCGGGGGCGGAGCAAGCTGGCACATCCCGAACTGTCTCATGACCCGTCCGGGGTAATGGTGCTCGATGATCTATATATATTAATACGTTAGACTGTTTTTATTAAATTAAGTTGATTGTGTAAATAACTAACATAAAGAAATTACGGTACCTGAAAACATATGAGCGGCACCACTGCACGCCAGAAACGCTCCTGCTGACGCATCGCTCCGGCAATATCTCAAGATATTGCCGATGTGCGCCATCCACCTCGACCTGGAAGTATAGATCTAATATCGTATATCAAGTCGAACTGGAAAAAATTTAAATAAAAATAAAAATAAAAGTAAACTTACATAATCTCTGTAGGGCTCCCAAGTGACAAACTCGGCATCATCTCTGAGATGCTCGATGTCCTGTCTCCAGAATGTGATGCCGAGCGACGCGCCATGCCCTGCACCCACCCAAATCTTGGGATAGCAGTACTTGGCGGCAAATGCAGGGCAGTTGTCCGGCTCGGGCTTGCCCCACTGCGTCACATCTGTCTTGCTGGCCAGGACTGGACGGCCAACGATCAGATGTGCGTAGGACCAGTGCTGTAGTAACATGCACGGTCCTATGAAGGTCTTGTTCTTCTTCAGACAGGCTGTGTTAAGACCCCTTTACAAGAAAATAAAGTCATTGTTACGACACTACGATGTATACTATTTGAAAATATTTATAAGAAGGTGTTTTTTACCTATATAGGCATGCCAGCGTGGCACCTCCCCAGTTGAACCTGCCCGCAGTGGACAGGTCGCGCAGAAGCTCGAGGTAACACAGCCGCACCTGATCTCCATGCGAATTCGGAAACAACCGGCAGGTGATCATCTCCAAAATATAGGCGCGTAGATATCGGTCACTAACCACCTGTTATAGATTTAAATTAGAACATTACTTACAAGAAAATAAATATAATACTATTTAAATTAAATCTTGTACAAGCAAATACCTGATCTGGTCGATCCGGAAAGACCTGGAATCTCGCCCGCAGCTTTGCCAAGCTGATGCAGCTGGGCGAGACCACAGTCTTCTCACCTCTCTTCTTCTCTTTCTGGAGATCCTCGTGCGGGATACCCAATAGCTCCAAGCACAATGCACGAAAATCTCCGTACTCGACGCCCGTGACCGGCTCCCCAATAATGGTCATACCCCACAGGCAACTGACGTCCTGTAGGGTGACTGTCATCTCAGCATGGGGGAGATGAAAGCTGTGCGTCTCGGGACGCCATCGCTCAACGAGGCCAGAAGATAAACCCTCGTCAGCATTCTCCTCGGCCATCTGGGATATCTGGTACAATCCCATCGAGCGTAAAATCCCCCCGTACGCCGGCTGGTACCGTAGATGCTGGCAGTTGTGACGAACCGTAACCGCATCCAAACCCTGCATTTAATTAAATAATCAGATCAAGTTCATTCATCAAAAATTCGAAATGACAAATTTATAAATATGACAAATTTACTTACCCCAGTGGCAGCCTCTAAAATCCAATGCTCCGCATTCGGATACCACAAGAAGTCGCTGACCCTGTCGGTGCGACTCCGGATACCCGGAACATCCGCCAATGCTGTCTCGATGTACTGAGACATCTCATATGGCGTGGCTGTAGGAGCATGCTGTGTACCCCTACTGGAGGATGGTCTACTAGTACTCATGCTGTATTGGATAATTTTTGGTCAAATATGAGAGTTTGGTAAAAGTCCGGTTTAAATTTGGGTACAATTCTAATTAAATTTGGGTACAATCGAATTAAATTTGGGTACAATTCTAATTAAATTTGGGTACAATTCTAATTAAATTTGGGTACAATCTAATTAAATTTGGGTACAATCTAATTAAATTTGGGTACAATCTAATTAAATTTGGGTACAATCGAATTAAATTTGGATACAGTTCTAATTAAATTTGAATACAATCGAATTAAATTTGGGTACAATTCTAATTAAATTTAGGTATAATCTAATTAAATTTGGGTACAATCGAATTAAATTTGGGTACAATTCTAATTAAATTTGGATACAATTCTAATTAAATTTGGGTACAATCGAATTAAATTTGGGTACAATTATAATTAAATTTGGGTACAATTCTAATTGTAAACCCTAAATTAATATCTAATTCTAAATGCTAAATCTAAACCCTAAACCCTAAATCCTAATCCTAAACCCTAAACCTACACCTAATTACTACTCTACACTAAAAATTAAAACTAGAGAAGAAGAAGAAAACTTACCCGAGGTTGAAGGGATTGAAACTTGAAATGAGATGTTATGAAATCGGAATCCAGCGGCCCCTTATATAGGCTGGGGACCGCTCCGGCATTCTGCGGACCCTGGGACCGCTCCGGCATTCTGCGGACCCATATGAGGGTCCGCTCCGGCATTCTGCGGTACCCCCCATATGGGTCCGCTTCGGCATTCTGCGGCCGTGTTAGATTTAGAATTGACCAAAAACGATGGTTATTTATTAATTTATTTTTTATAAATGTTATAAATAAAAATTTCGGCAATGTTTGAGTTTAGACGTGTACGGTGCCTATTCGGTGGTAGCGCAGGGGGCCAGTATTATTTGTGGGGTCCAGGTTCTTTAAGATTCGTGTTAGAACACCTTGGACGGTTTGGATCAAAACTCAAAAATTGAGTTACTGCACTGGATCTGAATTCACAGCATACAAGGCAATTAATTAAGTGCCTTCTTAGTCTAATTTTCTTCCATAAACTGGGGGAGAAAGTAGAGAGCAGGAATTTTGAAAGAAAATAACACACTAATTCACAGTCTTCAATGTTCGTGTGAATACTAGTAGAGATGTGGCTGTAATTATATTCATTGTAGTTCTGAAGATCTTCCTGATCGATCCGCAAGTAGAAATGAAGGAGAACGGAGTAGATGCCCATCGGACCTACTTTTAGGTTCAACGAGCATCATGACCGTTCGATCTAATTTAAGATTTGTGCGCACAAAATTTGAAACAGATACGCACGAAGTTTAAAGTGTTCTGCACGAATCTTAAAGCAAATCAATGGTGATTAAACCCATTGAACCAGAGTAGGTCCGATGAATGAAGACCACATACAAGTTTGGATAAAAATTAATGCTACACTCCTAAACGTTTTTCATGGTAATTTTAATCTTAGATGTAATTATACATGATATATAATTTTATAATGAAACAATAAAACTTAAGAAGACGAACAAAGTATGCAAAATATATTAGGAGTCAACGAATGTAGCAATGTTCATATTTTGGTCGAAATATTAACAGTTTAAATCACGTTCTTTTCTATTTTTATATCATTCAAGTATCTCTCCTCTTAATATTAACAATTTAAATCACATTCTTGTAAATATTCTGATTTGCTAACGGCTGTGATTTAATTCGCTGGATTTTAAACGGTTAAGATTAAAAAATTCTGCAATTGTGATTTTATGTGACAATGTATTAACATTTATTGTGTTGAAGTCTGTATTTAGTTCTCTGAACACCCGCTACATTAATTTTCTCCTTACAATTTCTTCATATGAATGTTGTCATAAAATAAGAAAGTAACTAATATATTTGCTCACTTTGATTACCTTCCTATTTAACAGAGAAGTAAAGACAAAATAGTTCATTTCATTATTGAATAAAGAGAAATTATAAAAAGATAAATATTGTTAAAGGTGAAAATATTTGGTCGGATTTACTTCTTTTTTTTTTATTTTCTATTTGAATTTTGAATCTACACGGGCAAAATACTAATCATTAATAAATCTCCAATTCATAGATTTAGTTTAAATCAAATCTTTTTTTATATTTTTACAGCTTGATTTTATACTACATTAATTCAAAAATTAATAAATTTTACATACATATAAATATACTCATGAAGTAGATCAATTTTTACGGCTTGAATTCATTATTTAAAATTATACTCATAAATTTTTGAAATTAAACTCGTCAAAAATTTGATGAGGTTAGGACAACCTAGCTCTACTCTACTCGTATCATATTTTTATGTATATTTTGTCACGTGAACTATACAGGCATATTGTCTTATTAATTATAGCTTGTTATTTTTGGCGCAATTTTAATGCCCCCCAAAAAGTGACAAATCAGCTTGACAACTTTCCAGCAATATAAAGTTTAAACAACACAAATCTCAACCGCCGTACCTTCAATGTACGATGTACCGAAATTTTTGTTAAAAGAAATATAAATGAAAAAATATCCGTAAAGAGGAAGGGATTTGCGAAATTTCGATATATAGGAAAAACGTTATACTTCATAACGTTCAGGGGACGCTGATATGTCTATATTTCATCTATTATTTCGTCCTATTTCTGAACCAGACCTTATGCTTTTGACCACTAAATTGCATAGTTTATATTGATTTTCAATAGAATATGGTACTGCTGGCAGTTTTGTGGTTAATTTGCAGGATATAGGCGAAACCAGGCAAAAAGGCAGATTTCTGACTTCCCCCACGCGACCCGCGTTCCATCTCATGCGGGTCGCAGCGCAGCCCAGACGAAGCGACCTCAGACGCGACCCTCACAGCTCGCATCCGCGCCACCTGACGCGGGTCGCATGGAAATTCATGCGGGTCGCGTCAAGTCAGCTGAGCCAGGCCCAATTAAGGCCCACGAAGGAAGTTATATATACTGCAGGCCTGGTAACAGAAGGGAGGATTCATTTTTATCCGATTTTCATCCAGAAAACAAGGAGATCCGATTGAGAGACGCTGAAGGCGATCTGGAGCTGAGGAGGAGGCGATTCGAAGGAGAAGACTCAATCCGAAGCTCCAATCCTCTTCATCACCTCTTCTCTCACTATGATTTGCCTTCTTTTTCTCTCTCTAGTTTTGATTTCATTGATGTCTGAGTAGATACTGTAGTTTCGAGGGTTTGGATTTGTAGTCTGATACTTTGTTTGATGATGCATATGGATTGATTCTTATTGTTATTTCGTGTTTCTTTGATTCTAGTATTATTTGAGATTGCTTGATTTGAATTGTTTGATTCTTGATTGCTTACTGTTGAATGCCTTTGGCATTTCTTCTTGTACCAAAAGCTTGATATCTCTTGCAAATTAGGTTAAGTACCTGAGGTAGGTCTGAGAACCGAAAGGTGAGGTCAATGAGTAGCCGAAAGGTGAAAGTTTCTATTCAGCTTGTAGATCAATGAGTAGCCGAAAGGTGAAAGTTCCTACTTCAGCTTGTAGATACCTTTAGTAAACAGAATCGAGAACTTAGGTTTAGATCAAACAGCTTGATTAGACCTGAGAAGGTGAAACTGCAATTCCAAACCAGGTCTGCTAAGCCAACACACGAAAGTTGAGGTTCAGTGACACTAGGTACGGTCAGTTTAGCCTTACACGACTTAAACAACAAGTTTCTGACATGTGCAGACTCAGCTCAAGGGCCATACGGGTCGCGTGACATATCACGCGAGTCGCATCACGAGGGTCGCAAGCTACAGCATGCGGGTCGCGTCATACGGGTCGCATGCGAGAGCATGCGGGTCGCATGACAGGTCTTGAGCAGCAAAGTTGAAGATGAAATCTGAAACCCTTGAAACGCCCCTTTATACCATAGTACAAAATACAAACATTTAGTTGATTCTTTTCTGTTAATTCATTGTTCATACAATTGTTCATACATTCATACTTGTTCATTCATTCTTTCATTTCATTTGACTTGTTCATATACCTCAGGATTAAACAAACAAACCCCAATTTTCACACTTCTAGTACCTAATTAGGAAAGGTAGAAAATCAGAAAGTAAACTGTCCCTGTGGATCGATACCCGACTAAACTTCACGATTAGATTGTACACTTGCGATCTAGTCGAGGGTTTATAAGGTTTAAACTCTGCAGATCCGTCTGCAGTGAAACTTTGTACCTCACGTTTGGGAGCGAACAAGTTTTTGGCGCCGTTGCCGGGGACGGCTTTCATTTTCTGAATTTTTACTTTTCTTAGTTAATCTAGATTTTAATCTGTATCTTTTCTTTTCTTTTCTTTTATTTTTCTTTTCTCCTTTTCAGGAACATTCTGGCTTAAGTTTAGCGATCACCATCTGAGGAGCTCAAGATGTACATGGCGACAGACCGACATTGGTATGGCCGCGACAATTTTCAAGCTGGAGGAGGCGGCCGATCCAAAGCTGATCAGATCGCAGCTCTATATGCTAGAGCTGCCGAGCTAGAGGAGGCCATGATCGCAGCTCTATATGCTAGAGCTGCCGAGCTAGAGGAGGCCATGGAGAAGTATTTGATCAAAATGAGCGTGAAGGCAGCCAGTAGCCATCAACCACAGCCATGTGTCATGTGTGGGGACAGGAGACACTCTTACGAGTATTGCCCACTGGCGGATTGGGATGAGGAACCGGAGCAGGACGGCTATCTCAGCAACAACCATTGCAATTTCTACAACATTGCACCCGAGCCGTACATTGACCCCGCTGAGATCGACTTCATACACGAGCAAGGGAAGATGAACCAGATGATGTGGGAACAGATGCAAAGCATGTCCACTCAAATGGCTGCTCAAAACAAGCTGTTGGAGCAGTTGAGCCACATCGTCGCCTCACGCCAACCTCTGCCAGCTCAGCCAGAATGCGAAGGACCAGCCTTCCCACCAGGTCAGACTCCACCCGACGCGACCCGCATCATTGAGACGCGACCCGCGTCATCCACGGAAGAACATGTGGACCCAGGTCGCATCGAGCCAAGTCGACCCGCATCTCTACCTGAAGAGCATATGGACGCGACCCGCACGCCACCTGATGCGACCCGCATGCCATGGTCTGAGGACCTGGAAACCGAAGGACGCGAGTCGGATAGGTCAGCACGCGATGCCATTTCACTTGATGCGACCCGCGCGCCATATGATGCGACCCGCGTCGAGGCCCAGACAGAGCAGCTGACTCCTGAGCTCAAGCCTCTGCTAGCTAACTTCAGCTATGAGTTCCTGCAACCAGAGCCTCTCCCAGCTAACCTCAGGTATGAGTTTCTAGACCCAGATAGATGTTGTCCTGTGATCATAAGTGCAGATCTTGAACCCGATCGGACTACTACACTCTTGGAGAAATTGGAAGCTCACAAAAGCGCGATCGGGTGCTCGATCAAGGCCTTGAAAGAAATCTTGCGGATTCTTCTGATGCAAGAGTGTGATCGCATGGTCCGTGTACCTCAGAAGTGGGTGCTCCCACCAGTGCCACCTGATCCACCTCCCACCGATGGTTGAGCAGGTATGTTTTCTCTTTCCCCTTTGCTTTTATATCTCTTTATCTTTCAGTCTTGAAGCATTGAGGACAATGCTCAGGCTAAGCTTGGGGGGGAGACTTTTGTATCTTAGGATTTACTTTTGTGTTTTAGGACTTATTTTGATTGCACTTAGGTCATGATTACTTTTCTTTGCATTGTTAGGTGAAAAAATTTGCTTGATTGTTTCGATTTGGGACCTGTTTGAAATTTTTTTGCTTGATTGGGATGACTTTGGAAAATTTGAACTAACCTCATAATTGACCAAATAGAACTGATTAGGACCAAATGGTTTGAGACTTGTGAAACATTGGATATTTGAATGTTGAGATGGAATTTAGAAACTGAATTGTGCCTTTAAAATTTAGAAATAGGGATTTCAAATAAAGAAAGATTGGGATATCCATTGGTGTGAATGAACGCTAGTGGATGTGTGTATTCATGGTATGTGCAAATAAAAAAAAAAAGAGAGAGAGAGAGAGAAAACAAGAAAATAAAAGAGAAAAATAGAAAATAAAAAGAGATGAAAAGATGGAGAACATAAGAGTACTGGCAATAAGCCTTGCATGGGCGCCTTTGAGCTCGTCTCCCAATTAGAAATAAAAGAATAAAATTTTTGCGCATATCAACACACGAAGTCCGCAACTTTCTGACCTAAGCTTGATTCAAGCTTGGGGGGCCAAAAGGATAAATCTCCTACAAACGAGGGCACAGTTTAGTGAAAGAATGATAAATCGAAAAATTCAAGTAATCAGCTTTGCAAGTTTCGAAACATTTAGAATTTGAGGTTTTGTTAATCAATTTGTGAGGTGAATCAAAATTGACCAAGGTGAGTCCAACTCATAGCAAAAAGATTCTTCAGTTTCTTTATTGAGTCAATCGAGTAAATTTTCACATTTTAGGCATTTAGCTTGCATTTAGGTTCCAAACCCGGTTTGAAAGTACAGATTTGCTTGAGGACAAGCAAAGGGTAAGCTTGGGGGAATTTGATATGTCTATATTTCATCTATTATTTCGTCCTATTTCTGAACCAGACCTTATGCTTTTGACCACTAAATTGCATAGTTTATATTGATTTTCAATAGAATATGGTACTGCTGGCAGTTTTGTGGTTAATTTGCAGGATATAGGCGAAACCAGGCAAAAAGGCAGATTTCTGACTTCCCCCACGCGACCCGCGTTCCATCTCATGCGGGTCGCAGCGCAGCCCAGACGAAGCGACCTCAGACGCGACCCTCACAGCTCGCATCCGCGCCACCTGACGCGGGTCGCATGGAAATTCATGCGGGTCGCGTCAAGTCAGCTGAGCCAGGCCCAATTAAGGCCCACGAAGGAAGTTATATATACTGCAGGCCTGGTAACAGAAGGGAGGATTCATTTTTATCCGATTTTCATCCAGAAAACAAGGAGATCCGATTGAGAGACGCTGAAGGCGATCTGGAGCTGAGGAGGAGGCGATTCGAAGGAGAAGACTCAATCCGAAGCTCCAATCCTCTTCATCACCTCTTCTCTCACTATGATTTGCCTTCTTTTTCTCTCTCTAGTTTTGATTTCATTGATGTCTGAGTAGATACTGTAGTTTCGAGGGTTTGGATTTGTAGTCTGATACTTTGTTTGATGATGCATATGGATTGATTCTTATTGTTATTTCGTGTTTCTTTGATTCTAGTATTATTTGAGATTGCTTGATTTGAATTGTTTGATTCTTGATTGCTTACTGTTGAATGCCTTTGGCATTTCTTCTTGTACCAAAAGCTTGATATCTCTTGCAAATTAGGTTAAGTACCTGAGGTAGGTCTGAGAACCGAAAGGTGAGGTCAATGAGTAGCCGAAAGGTGAAAGTTTCTATTCAGCTTGTAGATCAATGAGTAGCCGAAAGGTGAAAGTTCCTACTTCAGCTTGTAGATACCTTTAGTAAACAGAATCGAGAACTTAGGTTTAGATCAAACAGCTTGATTAGACCTGAGAAGGTGAAATTGCAATTCCAAACCAGGTCTGCTAAGCCAACACACGAAAGTTGAGGTTCAGTGACACTAGGTACGGTCAGTTCAGCCTTACACGACTTAAACAACAAGTTTCTGACATGTGCAGACTCAGCTCAAGGGCCATACGGGTCGCGTGACATATCACGCGGGTCGCATCACGAGGGTCGCAAGCCACAGCTTGCGGGTCGCGTGCCAGGTCCAGGGCGCTTAAGGCCAAGCGAGTCACATGCGAAAGCATGCGGGTCGCATGCGAGAGCATGCGGGTCGCATGCGGGTCGTATGACAGGTCTTGAGCAGCAAAGTTGAAGATGAAATCTGAAACCCTTGAAACACCCCTTTATACCATAGTACAAAATACAAACATTTAGTTGATTCTTTTCTGTTAATTCATTGTTCATACAATTGTTCATACATTCATACTTGTTCATTCATTCTTTCATTTCATTTGACTTGTTCATATACCTCAGGATTAAACAAACAAACCCCAATTTTCACACTTCTAGTACCTAATTAGGAAAGGTAGAAAATCAGAAAGTAAACTGTCCCTGTGGATCGATACCCGACTAAACTTCACGATAAGATTGTACACTTGCGATCTAGTCGAGGGTTTATAAGGTTTAAACTCTGCAGATCCGTCTGCAGTGAAACTTTGTACCTCACGTTTGGGAGCGAACAGACGCTATGGACCATCGCGATCCGATTAGTGAAAATGACTTACTTCTAACTAACAGATCTGCGGTCTGTTATTGTCTATCGCGACCTGCCACTGCAGAAAAAAAAACCCTGGTCGTTGTTGTCTATCGCGGCCTGCCACAGCGAAAAAAAAAACCCTGGTCGTTGTTGTCTATCACGGCCAGTGATAAGCCTCAATTATATATACTTTCGGTCGAGGTTTTACCTCCTAAACTGCACCAAATTTCTTGTATTTTAGCTTAGTTTAGTATAGAATGCACCGAAGAACCAAGTTACTGCATTTTTCTTATTTAAATTGCATAAATCGAGCAAAAGGAGCAAAACTGCGAGTTGTGCGGGCCGCAGAACTTTTGTGCGGGTCGCATCGATTTGTCCGACAGTTTTGCGGGTGTTCGTGCGGGCCGCAGAGAATTTGTGAAGGCCGCACAACCCCCTTTTTTCTTAGCCATTTTCAGACAAATTCCAACTTCGTACGGACCACACGAATTCTGTGCGGGTCGCATCGATTTGACCGAGAGTTTTGCGGGTGCTTATGCGGGCCGCATGAAGGCCGCACGATTCCTTTCCTTAGCCAATTTCCAGCCAACTTCCAATTTTGTGCGGCCCGCATAGAATTTGTGAAGGCCGCAGGAAGGCCGCACCAATGCCATTATTGCCTTATTTCACGATATCTTCTTAGATTTGCTGCTAGATTATGGGGGATTGTTTCCAAGACACGAAAACAGCTATATATGGGCATGAGACAGCAGGAGAAGGCATCTTTTAACTTAGGTTTAATTTACACATCTCTCTACATATTTTCTCTCTTCTCCTCGTGATCAAAGGGCTATTGGAGCGAAGGATGGAAGGATTTCTCGAGCGCGCACAAGTGAAGACAAGGGGCAACGAGCGAAGAGATTGGTGTACTCTATTCTCTTACTTGTTTTTCTTAGTTTTCATTATGATTTCTCTTGTATCTTTCTTGGATGTTAGCGCACCCATGAGAGGCTAGATTTCCTCTCTAGGGGCTTAGGCTTAAACATGAACTTGTGTTAAATCTATTTACTTGGATTATTCTGTTTATGATGATTGTTTGCTTGTATGTTAGTTCTTGTTGATTTTATTAATTCATGTGCTTGTATAATTTGTGTACTTGTTAATTAGCGTCCCGCTTAGGTTTAACCAACTTAAGATGCTAGGATCAAAGAATTGATGGTACCAAATTATATACATGAATAACCCTAGGATTGAGATTAGAAATGACCAAATCTATTTCTTAGTCCGGAACTACAAGAAACAAAGGTTGAATTGAGGTGAAGGACTTAATCGTGAAGCCTCATATTTAATTGGGACCCCTAGAATTGAACCGAATATTGGTATGAAGAACTTAATCGTGAAGTATTGGTATTTAGAGATAAACTAGGCTAACCTATGCTTATGGTCTAGATAGCTAGGGTGAATGACTTAATCATGAAATCCGAATTATCTAGACACGTCATTAATTCATGAAAATGATCATTTTTTATATCTACGGCTTAGAAACTCCATAATCGCAAACATGAATTTAGAAACCAATTAAGTGTAGATTTGACCAAGTGATTGTATGCCGATAGTCCCTAGACTCTTATTCATTTGAATCACAAACTCTTTTTATTTGTTTGTTTTAAATTGTTTTGTTCTAATTTAACTCTCAATCGGGTATTGAACCCAAAACCAATTTTACAACAACCCCCCCCCCCCTTTTACCTTATTTGCATTATTTTAGGATTAATTGATTTAGTAAAAAGTAATATTTCTCGTTATCTTTGGATCGACGCCCATAATTACTATAATGATAGAGTGTGCGCTTGCAATTCAATCTAACTTTGCGTATTTAGGGTTCTATAAATTTAAAGCAAAAGTGTACGAAATAGACCAAGAAATCCTATACCCAAAATACACAATAGCCAGGTCCCCATAAAAAAAATCCAAGTGTCCCCCGTCCCTTTCTTTCTATTATGTCTGTAACCGACACTTAAGAAAAAAAAAAGTAAAAAATCGCGATCCGAGGATCCGCTCCGCCTGTGCTCCCTACCCAGTGACAAATCAAATCAAACCACGCGGGCCCTGTGCTCCGCTTGGCCGTTCTTCTCCACAACGTCCAGCTCCGCCCCTTTTCCGGTCTCCCACCGATAGTGACAAATTAGGTTTTTTATTTTTATTTTTGTAGAACTTAGTAAATTAACAATAATTTATGGTTTGATTTGCTGTCAAGGTTATTGTTAGGTTTAATTATGTGAAATTGCACCAAATTAGATTTAATTTGTAAATTAGCATCCGATGAGGTTTAGTTTTGTTAATTAGTATCCGATTAGGTTTAATTTTATGAGTTAGGTATAATTTTGTGCAATTGCACCATATTAGTTTTAGTTTTGTCAATTTGTATCAAATTTAGTGTATTTTATTTTCACTTGTTTGTTGTATAATTTTGTTGGACTTGCTCAAAATACTTGTGTACATTCATGTGTGTTCAACTTCTTGTAGTACTTTTAAATTGTGTATGAATTAAATTAGTATCACATTGAAAACATTTATTTATCTGTCATAGAAATTAACTAAAAATAGCATAGCAGTAAAAAAACAAATAGCATAGCAGTATGCATGCATTGTTTATCTGTCGAAGCAATTAACTAAAAATTTCTAATGGCACCTTGATCACATTCATCTATTTCACATTATACCTAGTTTATTTGTTTAAAACCTGCATGCATCAAACCCGTTGTACAATTAACTAAGTAAGGATAGAAGGGAATTAGGACTAATGGAATGTTGGTTGTAATATATGCACTAGGTTTTCTGTTAAGTTTTTGAAATGATGAAAAAAATTCATGTAGTACATAATATAAAACTTAATTTTTTAATTTGATATATGTTTGATGTTCATGAGGCGTTATTAGAAAAATTTATATTTCCATGCATATTTTTATTTTATGAATTAGGATGCATAACATATTTTAACTTCACACTTGAATTAATTTACGTAAATATATCATGAGATGTTTATTAAATTTAGATTATTTTAGTTTTGGGGTTAAATCTAAATTATTTAAAATATTATGTATACAGGATGTCAAGCAGATGTGGCCCGCATTATCCTGCAGCAGATGTTCATGATGCATATGAGCCCGACCAAATCTGAACTTGCCAGCAGAAAAGTTTTGCAATTTGTTATGGATGCCGCATGCACAGCATAAGATCTCACTGTTCTCTGATACTGTAAGTTACTCAATGAATCATATTATATCCAAAATTCACAAATTTTGTATAAAGAGATATAAATGTTTGAATTATGATATTTTATTTTAACCAAATTGTATAACAATGACAAACTTATAACGGGGCGGATGTTCGACACCAAGGGTCTGTGATTCCATACCACGAGCGTTGCGAACCAATATTATGTAGGCTCGGTTTGTATCAGGTTTCTCGAATGGATGATATAAATATTGACAAATGGCTCCTCGTTGGCCTCGTTGAGCAGTGGAGACCAGAGACGTATACTTTTCATCTTTCCGTGGGAGAGATGGCGGTGACACTGCAAGATCTTTCATGTTTATGGGGATTGCCAATAAAGGGGGCTCTGATGACTGATTTTGCAGACAGTAATGCGTTCGACTTAGTGGAGCGGCTTGTTGGAGTTGGGCTTGCAAATTTGGTGCTTAAAAAGAAGAAGAGATTGGGGGCGAACGAGGGACCTATTGTTCGCACGACGTCTGGATATTCCATATGTCAGAAGCAATTGCGCAATCAATTTTATTCTTCATCTATATAAATCGGATCAATAAATATACATATATCAAATTATTTATTGAATTTATTTTAAAAAATAATAAACAAGATAATAAATTGGTTCATTCTCCTATTACTTTATGGTTGAAATTTTAGTTTTTTTTCTCTTTTAAATGGTTTACAAATTAAGAAGAGAACAACGATCTGTATGGAAACCAATTAGTAATAAATGATCATAGTATATAATTACATAAAGGAAAAATATGTCAGCAGCTACAGTGACATTTATGAGGGGACAAAATTGTCCATTCCACTCAAATATTTAAAAATATTGTGTTAATAAAATAAAATGGGATGTTAATATTACTACCCTTCAATTACAGATTTCAAATTAAACAAATAATTTTATAATACTTAAATTAATTTACTGTCAATAATTCTATATTTGTAATGTAATTCTTTTATTGTCTCTTCTATATATTAAATAATAGTAACCTAATAACTGCCCCTCCCCCTAACTATTTTTGACAAGTCCCCAACTCTAATATATTTTAGACGGAATATTCTCTAGAAGGTGACTATATGTGACGCGTGCAAGCTTTTAAACTTAGTAGTTAGAACTTAGAACTTAGAACTAGTTGGTGGACGAGCTCGGTGTGATATATAGATGCTTGAGAGCATAACATTTTATTTTCGTGGAATATTGTTTGCAAAAAGAATTCAGATCCAGTGCAATACTTGATCGATCGTAATACTATTAAAACAGTAGCGTCTCACCGGCCAAAGAATCTAGGGACATGTGCATTCAAAATTTCGGCACCACGCGCGCCGGTAATGCATATCCAGCATCAGTTAATTTGATCGCTAATGATCTCTAATTAACAAAAAATACTGGACGTAGCGCCTCACCGGCCAAAATTTTTTTTTTATAATAACAGCTAGCTAGCTAGGGAGGCTAACAGCTACTATTAATTGGTTTCTCTGTTTTTTAAACCAGCGCGCGCGGCACGACGAAGATGGACATGTGCATTAGACTGTGCCCCAATCTCTGACCCCTTTAATTTAAAATTCAGATATATGGAATTAAAGGTAATTAACATGTCAACAATAACATGCATCCATATTCTAGCTCCTTAATTTAGGCAAGCAACAAAAATATAATATAATGCCAGACAATAAATTAAGGAACAGATAGATAGATATATAGTTCATTAATCATTTTCCATCCTTTTTACAATTATATATTATCTGAAATAAGAAAATGCATGGACAATGATTAATTATCACTTTATATATGATTCGACGATCGATCGATAGCGAGCAAACTGATCATGGAGAGAATGAAAAGGAATGGAAAGAAGTGGTGCTTTTTTTCTTTTAATTAGTTTTTAGAATATTTAGTTAGCTAGGATGCATTCATTTGCAGGCTATAGTATCTAAGCTTCAATAAAATTGGTTCCAGTAATAAGCTTCTGAAATGTGGTTGTTATAGTATCTAGATTATAGAGAGAAGGCATTTCATGAATTGAGATGATTCAATCGATCTCTTGTAAATGGCGAAATTTTGAAATTTTGAAATCAGTTGTAGCCTTCTAGGTGTTGGTCAAATAGAGATCCTTTGAAAGACGTGCCAAGAGCAAACCTGAGCATGCATGTCATGTGCTTCTCTCCTAATTAAAATAACATAACCTCCATCTGTGCTATAAACTAACCCATATATTCCTAAATCCCTCGCTCGCTGGCTTGCAATGTGTTCCCTAATTAAGTAAGTATCTATATATAAATAAAGGTGAGAATGCATGCATGATGAGATAGCTCATAGCTGTCTGATGAAATTCAAAAGAGAAGGATTATATTATGAGTTTGCAATTAAGTTGAAATTAACCATGGAATATGAGATGGAGGCCTACGAGTACAACTCTTATTGGGAATTCAAGAGGTTCATAGACAATGAGGAGCTCAATCAGAGGTACTTAATTGATTAATTCTTTCCCCATCTGACCGGCCCTTAATTAATTTCTTACCACGCTCATTACTGAGAGTCATAATAAAAATTGGATGCAGATGGGGGATTGTATGAGCCGTGCCTTGGCTTCAGAAACTGACCTCACCTGACGGTGCACCACTCATCAAGTAGTGCAGCTGTCGATAATCCGTCCACAAATGAGAGGAACAGGCGACAGAAATTGAATGATAGTATCTGCAGGCTTCGTAGCATCGTTCCCCCGCATTAGTAAAGTATGGTAGTTCATGCTCATTAATGCTCCTCTTTTTTGCCTTTTTGCTATAAATCGTCTCTTACTTGGATTGATAATGCATATAGAATATATAATAATACAGGAACAATTATAATATTTCTGCTAATGTGATCAATGTAAGTATATATCAACATTAAGATAATTTGTTGTACATCGATCACAGATGGACAAGGCATCGACAATTAAGATGCCATAGACTATGTTGAAGAGTTGCAAGAAGAGGAAAGACAACTGGAAGCAGAAATCTGCCGAGATTCAATCTAAAAGGGCACCGGAGAAGTTGTAGCCGCAATGACTGCACTACTGCTACGTTAGATCCTTCTCATGCACCTGAAACTTGTAATTTGCCACCCACACCCATTGAACTTTTGGAGGTACCACATATGCATCATTGAAATTAAAACTGTATTTGAAATAGAAATTAATTAAAATTACTCTTGTTAATTGTGGCTTTCAATTAATTAATGCAGTTTACCGTGCAAGAATAGGCGAGGGAAATTACCTCATAAGCATGACATGCAATAAGAAGAATGGCACAATGAGTAGCATATGTGAAGTTATTGATTATATTGATCTTAAATTATAACAAGTATATAACAACTGTATCAGGAAGTATCATGTTCATCTTACTGTACAGGTATATATGCTACCCTCGATCTCGTTAATTTAATTTGTCATGATATGAGTTTGGAAAGACTAGCATGCATGCAAATTGTGCAGTGGATTAATTGCTCACAATAAAGTTAAACAAAACATATATATGATTCTGATCCACAGCTGAAGATCAATTGACTAGCTCACAGCTAAGAGAAAAGATCGAGAGCGGCATTTCAATGATTGATAGACTAAGAAGCTAGGCACTGAATTACGTACCTTGACGCAGTGCAAGCCGAGAGCATTATTCTGGATTTTTCTTCTTCTATTATTAATGATTTTAATTAGTGCTAATGTAGGAGATATACAAATGTGATGCTCAGCATTCATGTTCGCTTCAGCTTTTTCAATTTTTATATTTTCATTTTATGTTTGATATTGATTAAATCTTTGAAATAGTTTAACAAACACACATATATATAGCTTCACGATCTGGGCTTGAAGAGGTTCAAAATCCTTAGGTTTTAATTCTTTCAAGTAGATAAGATAAAGCTTCTGAAATCACAAGCATATATAATTTTCAGTAAAAGAACCTGAGATATATCTATAGTAACACTATATTGATATTACAGTGCGTGCACATAACTAAACAAGGGCTTTTCCCCTTCTTACTGAAAACATGGCATACATACAAGTTTAGACCACCTCAATCTATCTATATTAAGAACAATGATATGCATTAAGTTTCTCATTCGACATAAAACAGAATAATCTGATCAGAATGCAGCCATTTTCTTAGAAAAACCTTAAAGAACAAAAAATTATATTAATGTACATGATAAGAATACCCGAGATTTATCCTGATCTAGAGCTTTGACATATTTATGAAAAAACAAAGGAATAAAGAACAATAGAGAAGAAATCTTGAGCTGCCTATATTTCTCTGTAACTGCACACCAAAAAGAACAGTGTAAGAGTACGAGGTATGCAAATAAAAACTGAATGGCATTGGCATAAACCTATCCAAATTATCACAATACCCTGCAAATAAAAAATGTCATGCACAAATCCTTCAACCGATAGGAAACATCACATTTTTCCCAAACTATCCTGCTTTTTCCCTCTTTCAAGACGAGGACATACTGGTTAATCATGGCGTTCTTAAAAATTAGGGGAAATTTAATATACAATTTTTTCACAATTATAGAAACAACAAATTTACATTTCTCTTGGATTATATATGTGGTACTTCAAAGTTTGTAGTGCATGCATGAAATTTTCCAAAACTAAATAATCAACAGGGTTCAAACAAAAGCAAAATGCCTTTTGTGACTCACCTATTGTATAGGGACATCAAATAGAACTAGCAAGCATAGCATGCAAAACAATCCAATATATCAACACGCCTATACGAAGTGTGGTGTCTCATGAGCAGACGGTGCCAGAGACCCTGATATAGGTATAACCACAAACACAAAGGAAACACATTTTAAAATATTACAAAAAAACTTGCGGGTGAATTAAATTTAGACAATAGAACCAGGAATGACCACATACCACATCCATCAACTCTGTCTGCTAAGCGCCGAGTA